>CM042336.1:6873415-7115915 GCA_023566125.1 Zingel zingel | reverse complement strand
TGTGGCTGCACTGGTTGCAGAATACCTGCACAGGAAAAGTAAGGTTCTACGCACATCTACACACAAACACATACACACATACACACATGCACGCACGCACACACACACACCCCCTCTTTGAGCCAGAAGAGTCATTACCACTACAATTGGACTGAAAACAAGATTACGTGCAGATTAAATTAAGAATACAATACAAACAAGGATTAGACCAGAGTATCATGATGTCACTCTTGGCGCACACAACCAAAGGGCCCTACATTAATTTGTTGATTTTGCCGTGCCATTCATTGAATTACTTATTCCTTTATTCTGATAGTTTGGGGTGTGAAGTTTGGCAATCTTACAAGGTTGTTCAGGTTCCATTGAAATATACTGCTTTTACCTCCATTTGAGGCCTACACATGTTATTAACTGTAATTAAACACCAAGCAAATTATTAGTTTGCAGAGGAATGAGCTAAAAAAAAAAAGAGTATTTGCTTATGTCAAACTTCAGCCACAATTAAGAAGTTAAATTACAGTCCTAACCGACACAATAATGGCGTGAATACAGACAATACACACAGATGTACAATGCATCTAACCTTCACCAGCAAAACATTGTGGTGCTCCAGAAAGATTTACCTGCACTGGTGATAAAAGACACACCCATTTGTTTACTGACTGTTGTTAGATACAGCATGCAAACACTCCACAGACTGACTATAACAGCAGCACAGTGACATCTAGCAAAAACAAAGCCTCACAATGCTGTTCTTCTTTTTCATGGTCATTTCTTTTTAATCTAATGCAAAACCTGCTGTCAAATACTCATTTAGGCAAATGTTGTTGTTTTAGTAAGTAATGTCAACGGACAAAGATAATTTGTGAGGTGCAACGGTTGGTTCACAGCCAACGCTTATCAGCATATTTGTTTGCCATCTAGTCCAAAGGCAGCACAGTGTCTGCCATTATGTGATTTATAGTATTAGGTAGTCACGAACTACCACACGTCTCTACAAACAAGTTCAGTCAATGTGACTGTACATTTTGTCACAACTGATATAAATGTTATATTTATATTATATTTATATTTAATAGATTTTCTTTTGATTAACAATTTTGTATTTTTATTTTTAACATACAAAACATACAACTCGCAACATGATCATCTCTCCACCCCCCCCCCCCCCCCCCCCCCCTATCACCACCCACCCAGACAAAAATCAAGAAAAGATGACAGTAACTACAATATTCAAGACCATTTAACAAAATAGACAATAAACTATATTAACATCTGTGTAAATGACAGCACCATAAGCCCATTGTACACGTCTCTCCCCCGCAGAAAGCTTGTTAGGAGTCCTCCAGAAAGCTCAGGTACTTTTCCCAGTTTCTAGTAAAGACATCCAATCTGGCAAACCGTTTATGACATCTTTTCAAATGCCGCCACCCTAGCCGTCTCACAAGCCCACTACTGGATTGACAGCAACCCTTTTTATACCAATACTCATGATTTTTTAAATAGTTTTTAGAACAATTTGCTGTGACGCTACACCCGTTGCAACCTCAAAACGTTACATACATGAAATACAGTGTTTGCTAGAAGGTTTTTGGACACCTACAGTCTGTGAACCATTTTTTATTTTTAACTTTGTCTTTGCTGTTTATTTGTTAGAGTTGTTCCCCAGCGGCCTTGCAGCCTTTAAGAAGATTACCTTGAATATTGAAGAGGAAGCTGCCATGAGGGAAGACACTGGAATGCAAGATGTCTATTACACTGAGGTGTGGCCGTCCGGACAGGATTTGGTTTCTTGTATCAGCACTGCGAAGTGACTTAGGCAACTTAGGCAAAGAACTTAGGCAATAGTTAGTCAATTCAGATATCCTGATTTGACCTCACAAACAAGCAGCTGGCTGGATTGTCATTGTATTCTACATCTAGTATCTAAACTCAATACTTTTATTTGTTGGTGAGCAAAATGTGTTTGTAGCACCGAGTATCAAAAACTGGCCCCGAATATCTGGTCAGATTTAGAATTGTGTTATCAATTAATCAGATAGTAATTTTGCCTCTTTTCTATTTGATTATTAGTTAGTTCATTCATGGCTGCTTGTGTTTAGACAATATTTAACATTTGAGAACTTAAGCTTCTTTTGTTTTTCTCAAAGTAAGTTATCTAAAATAGTATTGTTTTGGTATTGGCACTGTAACGTGAGTATTGTATCAGCACTAGTATTGAAAAATGTTAAATGATACCCATGTTTAAAGTACCCATATTGTAAAAAGTGAGATGTCTTTTTTGATTATAAAGCAGGTCAAGGTGCTGTATAAATACTGTGAAAGTATCAAAACGCCACAGAGAAATGCACACAGCCCGTATTCAGAAACTGTGCCTTTTTTAAAGGAGCCGTCGGGACTCCTGTACGGGTGTGATGTCACAACTATATTATACAGTATAGGTAGAAAGTGCCATTACAGTACCGTTACAGTCATTCCCCGGCTGCAATAACGATGTAGAGACAGAGCGTAGTGTAGAGAGTGCAGATGCGGAAAACGGCTGCGGGGACGCACTGACCAATCAGAGCGGACTTTCTTTTTCCGGAAGGGGGCTTAAAGAGACAGGCGCTAAAACAGAGCGTTTCAGACAGAGGGTGAATACAGGTATATTCATATAGAATATTCAGTATGAGAAAAATAGTGTGTTTTTTTTAACATTAAAGCATGTAAACATGTTCTAGTAGAAACCCAAAATACAAGTATGATCCTGAAAAGGAGAATAATAAAGGACCTTTAAATCTCAATATTCTATCTGATGACTTGATACTGTTAATGCAGATTCAAAAGAGACCTGTTGTTAATTTTCTACCCCTTTTTAGGAAGTCCTGGTCGAACACCTCGAGGTCTGTGTGGAGGCACTGTGGAAAGCCGAACGCTATGAGCTCATCACGCACATTGCCAAGCTTATTATCCCCATCTACGAGAAGCGTAACGAGTATGAGGTACTGTGACAACATCCCTTAAACAGATATATCATAAACATGGTTCTTACCTTTCCTTGCACAGTGATTCATCAACGTCCCCATGCTTATGAGGGTCTAGTAATCACACCTATGTAAGGTCTTTTGGTTTGTAGAAACATTTTATTGATACTTATGAATACTTGTGTGTAAAGTTTACCACTTTAATTTTCCACTCATCATTAAACTCCTTGGCTTCTTAGACTTGTTTACTTGCACCCAAAGAGTTGTTAGCATCTCTTCATCTCATTTTATATTGTTTGCCAGCAGGTCAATATATAAAAGCAGCCACTTTACTTACATAACATGAGACCAGTTTGACCATTCCAACTACATATTTTAATGTCACAGTCTCACTTTTTGGGAATGCAACCTAGTTGTTATCAAGTGCTTTTAATGGCTCTTCCTTGTTGCTTTTAAAAAAACAACAGGATGGGGGAAGGTCAGGGTCACTGGAGCCTTGTGCCTCCTTACACACAGCGAAACAAGAAGTGATATTACCAGTCTATTTTAGGGTTTATAGACAGGCTAACATATTCACACTTTTCAAGGCACCCTGGCTTGTTTCTACATGCACTGCTTAGTTTTTTAAACAAGCATTAAGGAAATAGTCCAACTCTGATGCCATCTGTTTTATTTTTCCAGAAACTAAGCCAACTGTACAACACTCTGCACAGAGCCTACAACAAGATCATGGAGGTGATACATTCAGGCCGCAGGATGCTTGGGACATACTTCAGAGTGGCTTTTTATGGACAGGTGAGGTCGTCAAGCAGCTTATAGTATATATAGTAAACCTTAGGCACAAAGTGCACCTGAAGCACACATCACTATGCTGCGTGCAAAAAGGTTGAATACATTGGAATGTAATTGGCATAGGTGGGGTGATGAATCATTCTCCCAGTTAATAGTCATTATAGGATTGCAGTAAAAGGGAACTCCCACCTTTCCAGGAAACTTTAAAATATGCTGAAGACAAAGATATTTAGTTGAAAGGAGACTGGATTGAACATAGTGTGTCAGACTGTGAAGTGTCTATGTCCATCCCCAGGATGTCACACACAAAGTAACAGAATACAGAGTTAGAACCAACAGGCTTGATGCGTGCACAAGTCTGTGTTTAATTTGCATGATTTAATCAATGTAAACACAGTGGATTATCATGGCCAATGGCTCCACACTGCTGTACATTTATCACACATATTTGCCCAGCTGCCTTCTGGCTGTAGGGACGTAATTAACTGAAGGAGTATATTTGTTCTGTACTGTATGTGACATTTTCTGCTATAATTATAAAAAACTTGTTGGCGTTGTTGGTGAGTGGGGAGCCTTTGAGGGATCATGTCCTTGTTGCTGTGGTAGTGACTCCTATAAGTTGGATGGGCCGATTGCACAAGTGGAGCTGGATTAAGGGGGATCACATGAACCACTCATGCGTTTACAGTTTTTACGCTCCGGTTGGTAAAAAGAAGCAACCATGTCTCAGCGGTAGCACATAACTACTGTATGTACACGCTCCCTGTAGCAGGATTCGCTGCCACCACGGGTCACCCTCAGCACAGAACACAGCAGACAGACAATGTACAGGCCAACAATATTTATTCTCTCTGACTGCTCACACTTAACACAACTTCACGATTACAAACCGTGCGCCTCCGACGGCCCAGCTACTTGAAACTATCTCCAACGGTTCAGTCCTTTTTAAAGACAGTGGTATTATTATTGTCTGGGGCTTCTCTTAAAAAAGCCTAAAGCTTTACAGTTAGAATTACAATTTTGTTACAAGACATTAGAGCTGGAAAGTTTAATTGATTAATCAATTAGTTGTCAACTATTAAATTAATCGACTAATTGGTTTGAGTCATTAAAAAAAAAAAAAAAAAATCTAAATTCAATTCTAGGTTCTTAAGTGAGAATATTTTCTGGTTTCTTCACTCCTCTGTGACGGTAAACTGAATATCTTTGAGTTGTGGCCAAAACTAGACATTTCAGGACATCACCTTGGGCTTTGGGAAACAACAACTAATCGATTAATCTAGAAAATAATCAACAGATTAATTGACAATAAAAAAATAATCATTGGTTGCAGCCCTAAGACATTATGTGGCTCTTTGTTTTGTTAAGGTGAACTGAGGCAAGAAATCCAAGTCATGCTACTGCAACTGTACAAATACAAAGCAGGATGTTCAGTGTTATTTTAATGACCGAACAAAGTGCACAGCAAATGCAACACGATGCCATCTATACAAGCTGTGTATTGGATTTCAGAGTGAATGTCCAGCCCTCATGACACAAAAAGAATGGCTGTTTAAACACGTCTCAGTCATTTAGTTGGGATTGCATTAGACAATGTTACAAATCCCTTTACAATCCCTTTACAAAAGCAACCGAGGGAAACACAGTAACTATAATTACATGCAACGGTTATATCTACAGCTTTGTGATGGCACAGTGACAAGCAGGTTCAAGATGTATTAAATGAAAGTGAATAGCTGCAGTGAGGTTAGAAATAAACAGACCCTTTCATAAAACGTGTCATGCAAATGTGGTGAATGTGTTGCATCTTACTTGTTCAGAGGGCAAAAACAACATGAAAAAAGTCTTAAAAGTCATATCCTGCCATCTTTATAATGATATTGGCACCTATAGTTGTTTTGTATGAAAAGCACAGACGAAAAAATAAAAATGTTAAGACTCATTACTGAAGTCAGTGTGTGTTTTGTGTGCACGTTTCTTCCCTCACACTTCAGATGAACAGTCTCTTATTGCATTTATTGAGTGAACTTGTGTATTTTGTGCAGGGCTTCTTCGAGGAGGAGGACGGGAAGGAGTACATTTACAAAGAGCCCAAACTCACTGGCCTGTCCGAAATCTCTCAGCGGCTGCTGACACTCTACGGGGAAAAGTTTGGGCCGGAAAACGTCAAGATAATACAGGACTCAAATAAGGTGCAGTAGAAACATGTAGGAAGGAAAAGGTGGAAGATGTTTGGAATGAATAGTGTTGATGTAAATGATTGGCTGAAATACAGTTAGAAATGATAAAGTAATTTGGCATTGCAGCCCGGCTCTATTCTTTTTTCGTTTTCAGAAAATATCACTTGTCCAACATAATGTGGGAAATATTCAGTTTCCCCTCTGTGGAGTTATTGTGAAGTGTCACTTGACAAGTTTAAAATTGATTGTGAGTCAGTGGAGGTCAATGGGGCAGCATGAGTTGTAGCAGTCAGGTGTTTGACGTAGAAGCATATTTTATCATAATGGTGATATCAGTTCAGTTGTCAGGAGTGCAAGATAAATAACACATACAAACAACATACAAATAAATGAAAAGACAACAATACAAAGACATGAAGTGCCAAAATGTTGATGTGGTAATATTGGTGAAAGGCAATGTTGCTTTTGGATGACATTTACATTACTCCTATCCAAGCCTCAATGATCTTATCTCAATATCTGTCTTTGCAGTTATATATTTTTTTAAAGGTAATTGCCTTTTCCACAGGTTAACCCCAAAGACCTGGATGCCAAGTTCGCCTACATCCAGGTGACGTTTGTCAAGGCCTACTTTGACGAGAAGGAGGCACCGGAGAAGAAGACCGACTTCGAGAAGTGCCACAACATAAACCGCTTTGTGTTCGAGACGCCGTACACGCTGTCGGGCAAGAAACACGGCGGAGTGGAGGAGCAGTGCAAGAGGAGGAGCATGCTCACAAGTACATGAAACACACCCTTTCACAAACACTTGGCCTTTCTGTGTCGTCTCTTAAAACACACCAAAGGCACACAGCTACCTCTCTAAACTACACCACATTAATAATGCATTTTTTCTTTGTCATCATGATGACACAGCTCACAGAGACCACAAAGCAAAAACCTGCATCTCTCCCATTTGAAGTCATAGTTAATGGTGTTTGTACAAACAGTGGACTCTTACCTTACAGAGCAATGTGCCTACATGTCATTTGTTGGCTGCTCACCCATTGTTCTGTGCACGTGTACAGTCCTAGGAACCTCCTATTATTATAGCAGTTTACACTCAAACAGCTGGCTACTGTAGCCAGGATCCCTCCCAGCCACATCCTATTCAAGTACCTCTGGCGTATCACGTTGTTGACAAGCACCCTCAAGCCTTGTTGTTCTTTATTCTTATTGACCTAACATACGCAGTTGTTATCGTGAACATACAGTTGTTACACAAAGAGACAGTACTCTGACAGCGTCTGTTTGACTATACACGCTCAAAAAGCAGAACAAAACGACGATGCTTTGGCTCATTCTGCTGCTTGTTTTCAAAACAAATAAAAGAAATAAAGAAATTGCCAATTGCAAATAAAGAATTGCCACGATAAACTGCAAAACCATTTATACAGTGTGCTTTTTTGTCATCACATTTGATTTCTTGCATGCATCACCTGAAGATGACCCCGAAGCATGTCACATGCATGTTTGTTTTTTTATTTGCATGCAACGCGCCAATCAATTTGTCCTGGTCTCTCTTATCTCCAGCTAGCAACACCTTCCCCTATGTGAAAAAGCGCGTGGAGGTGGTGGGGGAGAAGCAGCTGGAGCTGAAGCCGGTGGATGTGGCCATAGATGAGATGAAGGCGCGGACAGCGGAGCTGACCAAACTCTGCTCCAGCCAGGAGGTGGACATGATCCAGCTGCAGCTCAAACTGCAGGGCTGTGTCTCTGTGCAGGTAAAGCAAGGTCCCAGTCACTCAGAGACACAGCCAAGTGAAAGACAAATATATTTTCATTTGTAAAGTTTGACTAGACATCACATTTGTGTAAAGAAGAAACATACTGGCCTTGGGACAGTACATGGTCCTGTTCACACCTGGCATTACCATGCGTCCTGAGTCATCCGGTCACAAGTAGACAGCTCTAAGTACCGGTGTGAAAGCACAAAGGACGCATTGAGGACATTGAGATCCGTTTGCTCAAACCACATTCGCAGGTAGTCTGTGCCAAGTATGGCCACATTCTTTTAACAGTGTGTATGCCAGTGTGTCCTGGGCCACATTGAAGGACCACCACCAGGACAGAGTTTTCCCTACCACTATAAGACTTCAGTCTGATTTATGTTTAAGAGAATAGCAGGGCCGGCATGCGTGTATGCATGGTGAGTGTGTGTGGTAGAGCGAGTGAGAGAGTGATGGCAATTAGCTTCAGAGCGAGTAGCGACTCTAGAGGCATAGTGAGAGAAACAAAGTGTCTCCCCTGTGCTTTCTGACCACGGCGGTGAATCTGTAGCAGGAAAAATTAACCCTCTCCATTATTTCATGTTGTTTATGGAGAAGGAGAACCAGGAAATGAGTCGGGGGAAATGCAACGCTACCAAGCCACGGCCAAACGCTGTGCGTCGCCGTGAACGTGACGTTTTTAGAAAGGTGCACGTCAGGCTACGGCATAGGGTCGGTTTTGGGCACCACCTTCAGTATGCCGTATGAATGTAAAAACAATCTGAGCATCAAAACTAACTAATAATTGCTTGCTGCCGTCGGGCGGAGAAAAGTATGGCAGACAGACTGCAGGCAGGTACTTTTTTTATTAGTCAATGCACGTTTCTGTAATAACGTGTGATTTATGTGAGAGTTACAAATGAAATGTATACACAAACACAACGCAACAATAACAAAAAGGTTTGTTCATTTAAATATGTATGTTTGTATATGGAAACGATGTACATATTTATGTGCTTATAGAGTCCAATGAGTCAATCACAAGACGCACGCAGTGTGGACGGACATACTTGCATCTGTCCACTTGTAATGCCAAGTCTGAACAGGGCCTTTGAGTGACATGAGAAAGCACAAATGGTACATTCTGGTTGTTACCTGTGCACTGATCCAAGTGAAAGAATGCTTAACACTTCCAGGCATGTTTTGCTGCAGGTGAATGCTGGTCCCATGGCCTACGCCAGAGCATTCTTGGATGACAGCAAATCCAACCAGTCAGGCAACAAGAAAATAAAAGACCTCAAGGACATTTTCAGGTACAATTAGTTTGTCCTTAAATGACTACGCTGCTCCTCCTTTCTCATTGCTGAGGGTGTACTAGGAAGTGAGATTAATCGGGTGGCGAGGTATGTTAAGTCTAAAGCCAGGGTTTTCAATGTCACTCAGGTGGCCCCCTTTTCTAATCTGGCTAGATCGCCATGGTAATTTATGCTGCACAGCTAACCTGATCCGGACCAGTTTTTAAAGATAATTTTTTGGGGCATTTTGAGGCCTTTATTGACAGGACAGCTGAAGAAATTAAAGGGGAGAGAGAGGGGGAATGACCTGCAGCAAAGGGCCGCAGGTCAGAGTCAAACCGCGGCCCGCTGCGTCGAGGAGTAAACCTCTATATATAGGCGCCCGCTCTACCAACTGAGCTATCTGGGCGCCCGTCCGGACCAGTTTTTGATGGGAGTTTCGGCTTGAAATCGGCAAAAAAAAGCTCCATTCACTTATCAACTCCTTTGAAAATGGTATCACTCTATAGTTAGTATTCAATCTATGAGCGATACAGATTCTCAGCTGAGGGAATACGTTATGAATGAAAACCTGTTGAGCTGTAACTGCCACTGGATACAGCCCGTGCAGTTAGCGCTTACTGTATCACGTTGCAGGTTTTTTTGCCATGGGAACCTACATCAGTTATGCAGAAAATCTGAGCGAGAACCGTAACGTTGTTGTTTCTCTCACTGAACTACTGAATATGTTTGTAGTGTTCTCTGCTTAGTTGCCCATGCTGGCTCTAAAAGAAGCTTCTATTAATCATACATTAAAAGTTCACTATATTAATATTCAGTTTGATGTTTACTTGCATATGAAATGCGGTGTTATTCCTCTGAACCATAACGTTGCCACTTTGGATCAGGTTTTTATTGGTTCTGATTTGCTGAAGTCTGTTTTACACATTGCTGTTATATTGCAGCTAATAGAACACAGATTAGAAAATTGATCAGTCTATTGGTATTTATTGTAGATAATATTCAATCAATAAAATACATTTTCCTTTGATTTGGCCAAGCTAAATGCATCAAGCGGTAAAATAAATATATTAAAATTAAAATAAATATATAAGTAATTTTCCGTCAGCGTTCCTGTAATATTTTTTTTAATATTCTTTAAAATCTTACTTTTTTTGTGATTAACAATTTTTTCATTTCTTATAAACAACATACAAAACATACAACTCCAACATGACCCCCACCACCCCTTTGCCATCTCCACCCACCCAGACATAAATCAAGAAAAGATGACACAGTAACTACAATATTGAATACCATTCAACAAAGTAGTCAAAAATTGACAATAAGACATAAACCGTATAAACAACTGTATAAATGACCACCATTAGCCCATCGTACACGTCTCACAGTTTCTAGTAAAGACATCCAATCTGGCAAACCGTTTATATGACATCTTTTCAAACGCTGCCACCCTAGCCGTCTCACAAGCCCACTCCTGGATTGACGGCCCCCCTTCATTCTTCCATCCTCTTCAAATAATCTGTCTGGCTATCATTAGACTAGTCTGAACCCAGCTTCGTATGTGGTCATCCATCCCGCTAAGGATTGACCCATCTCCCAGAACAAATCATCTCGGACGGAGTGGAACCTGGGTCCCTGCAATCCGACATAGGTTATCATGTTCTTTAAAACCGTATTAATATTGAAAACTTTGTCGTGCCACCTCTGATTAGGGCTTCAGGCTTCGTCGAGCCAGCCGAGGCAAAGACAGCCTGGCTCTGTCGAACTTGCTTCGTGGTACCCTCTGGTTAAAAAAAAAAATCACTTTTTATTTTGATTATAAAACTGTTTATAACAGGGCTGCACAATATGAGTGAAATATGCGATATGCGATGACATTGTTGAATATCGCGATTACCATCCATCCATTTTCGTCTGCTTATCTGGTATCGGGTCGCGATTACGATATATATATATATATATATATATATATATATATATATATATAAGGGTTTTCAGCTCTGCTGCTATCAGTATTCTGCTAAAACACAACAAATTGCTTGTTAAATTAAAAAAACAAATGAAAGAAAATAATTTCCAATGGTATTTTATTGAACAAATTGAACTTTGAATTGAATATAAAAGGCAGCACTAAAAAAAAAAAAATGACAGCTGCATTTTAAAGCGCAGTTTTCTACTCATATTCTCTTTCAACTAAAAAAAGAAAGAGGCTGTGTTGGAGTGTTATTCGCGATATGTCGCAGTCTTTCGCGATTTGTTTATTGCACAAGTTGATATCGCGGTGACGAAAAAAAGAAATATATTTTGCAGCCCTAGTTTATAAGGGATTTTAACAATTAAGTCTGTCATTTAACTTTTGCTATTTGCAGGCGTTTTGTCCAGGCTTGCAGTATGGCTCTGGACATAAATGAGCGTCTGATCAAAGAAGACCAGTTTGAGTACCATGAGGGCCTGAAGGCCAACTTCAAAGACATGGTCAAGGAGCTATCTGACATCATCCACGAGCAGGTAATCTCACTGAAACAATTCAATGTTCTGGCGGAGGGAACTTTAAACCGTACCGCCTCACAGCCAGACGCAAGTGTTGGCCAAGTTACTTTAAAAAAGTAATTAGTTACAGTTACTAGTTACTTCTTCCAAAAAGTAACTAAATTAGTTACTCAGTTACAAATTATGCAAGTAACTAGTTACTTCAGAAAGTAACTATTGCATTACTTTCAAGTACATTTTTAAATGCTCAAATGTGACCCCACCTCCACCCCTCTTTAACGGAACTTAAAATACATGTGCATGTTATTTATGATAAATCTGAATATTATAATGAAATGGACACTTAATACAATACATTATTAACAGAAACAATGTACACAAATCTAAACTATTTTAATGTTGCTAGTGAGACTGGCCTCCAATCAGATGCCATGTATGTAGATATTATGTTTATATAGTGGATCGATACAAATAACACAACACCACAACAGGCCACAACTGGACAAAATTAAATTATGCTTGTTAAGCACTATACCATAAATAAATAATCTTTGTTGTGCAAATAACGTAAGTGACCTGATGTTTATACTTGTGCGCTGGTGTGTGTGTGTCGAGCCGGCGTGTGTGTGTGTGTGGGGTGGGGAGTAGGTGATGAGTGACGGCGATTAGCTTCGGAGCGAGTAGCGACTCTAGAGTCATAGTGAGAGAAACAGTGTCTCCCCTGTGCTTTCTGACCACGGTGGGGAATCTGGAGCAGGAAAAGTTAACCCTCTCCTTGATTTCATAACGCCATACCTGTCTCTCTCTTTCGTTGACTGACTCGCTTGTGTTGTTCGTTGTGTGTCCGACTATGCGTGCTTTCGAACACCCGCCCAACTCTACCTCTGATTGGCTAACCATGACATTTTACTCAACCTCAGCCAATCGTCAGCATTTATGCGCTTGCGTCGTGCAATTACTCGTTACTGAAAAAAAGTAACGCCGTTATTTATAACGCTGTTATTCCCATCACTGCCAGACACACACACACACGCACATTCAATTCCTGCCTCACCACCATTATGACTTAAAAGTAATTTTGTCTGCATACATAATAATAATTATAATTCATTGAAGCATTGGAGAGTGCTGGATGTACAGATACGTGAAGGGTAGTCTATAATGACAATATTTCATTTCCGGGATTGCTCCGGTGCTGCCGGAAATTCCGCCGGATGTCTGTCACCTTCCACTTTCTTTGTGTTGGCGTGCTAACTACTCCTCAGATTTCTGCAGGGTAAATCCAGACAGCTAGCTAGACTATCTGTCCAATCTGAGTTTTACGTTGCACGACTGAAACAACTTTTAACCGTAGACATGTTGGAACAAAACAAGTTCCTTCCATTTTTCCCCTTTATTAGATAGTGACAGTAGATAGACAGGAAAGGTGGAAGAGAGATGGGGGATGACACGCAGCAAAGGGCCGCTGCAAAGGACTCAGCCTACACGGTGCGCACGCTCTTACTGGGTGAGCTAGAGGTCACCCCAACTTATTTTAAACTTTTCTTTTTCAATGCTGGAAGCACCACAGACAAAATTCTTTCAACCTCTGTGGTCCCGGGGTTGGAGGCAGTGGAGAGAGCGGATATCTGAAAATCTGAAGGAATAAAACACAAACTATCTAAAGACCATCTGTAGGGCTAGATACCACAAGTAATTCTGGGTGGTGCAACTCTTTTAAATGATATGCAGGCCATTACTGTTGCATTATAGCTAGCCATGCGCCATGTAAAAGGCATGTTAATGAGATCATCTTCCACTGGGAAACGTGTGGAAGCAATAATGTGCAAACTGAGATGAATCGAACTACACATGCGTAGCAATAACCACTAACATTTGGAATCCTGATGTGCACTGCCATGTTTTCTCTCTCCACAAGTAAACACACAAATCCGTTTTTTAAATCATTGTAAAAGTGACTACTATTTTATTATACCCATAATTCCCTTCGGGCGGCAGCAGATTTGAAGTTAATTGCACCGTGTTATTTTTTTTTTGCTGGTTCACTTTTATGGGGTGGGGGGAGAACTTTACTTGCACAGAAGGAGCCAGTATAACCGCTTTGGCTTTGTTTGATAATTATATGTTGATTCTTAATGTTTAACATGTCATAATCAGACTTGTGAGTGAGTCATGATGAGTTGCAGAAGCTGCGTTAATTCAACGTCCTGGAATAATTGAAAAGTGAATTTCCTCTCGAACATTTCCTGAAGCGATGATGTATGGCGTTGGCATGCACTCATCTGCCCCCTGTTCTTCAAACCTCATCTACATTGTACTTTGTTCTCTCACTTGAATGAGCCGTGGGTGTTTTACAGCAGTGTTTATTGTGCCTGCTGACATTTGATATGACTTTACTGATCTGATTTGACCAAACTAACTAGTTTACCTTTTTCTCTCCAATGTGCTGGCCTTTAGCTTTGAGGAAAAAACAGGTAACGTGATCATGAAGTGTGTGAAGTTGTCTTTTTGTCATTTTTTGCAACTCATTCATTCTGAATTTGCACCTTAGTTCATTTCTTCCAGACATGTTATGGTTAAAGGCAAAGGTCATCTAAATTCATTCATCCGGATACAAAAAAAACAAAACCCAATAAAATAGCGATACTATGGAAATGTGGGATTAATTAGTCGGGTGTAAATTATAGACGAGTGATAATAAAAGAGAATGAACAGCAATTTAATACATGTAAAATGTATTCAAGTGAAAACAAATTTAACAAGGCTTTCAGAGAATGAGAGTGGTTTTGGCAGACGTGGCAAACATTCGGCACTTGTTTAATCCTTTCGACAAACTTGCTGGATCACTCTGAGACATGAAAGGGTATTTACACTGTGGGTAATGGCCAACACTTGCAACACAGATGGTGTTAAAAAAAACACATAATGCAAATGAGATATGCCACTAATCAAATGATGTCTACATACACAGTAGTGCAGTGTAGCGTGGTCAAGGTTGGAGCTTTTGCATTTCCACAGGTATAAAAACAACATGCTGGTAACAGATCCACCTCAGTTAGTCCATATCAAACCAGGATGATAAACTTCTAGGTTTATGCTGTCAGTCACCTCCGTGTGTCAGGTCGCGCACGTCGGGGGTTGTAAGTGGTCAAACTTGAAACCTGCGGAGCATACAGAGTGCCTTGTCATGTTGCAAAACGTTTGGCCCTTTTTCCTGTAAATGTCCCCAGAGATGTTGAGTTGAGGTCTGGTTACCGTGGGGGGCAGAGACGTTTAACAGGCTGGGCAGATTTGAATGTGAATAACATTGATGGCTACTTAAATTTTGACGTGGGCACGGATGAATGCCTATTAGCTAGAAACTATTTGATCCTCCAGGCTGAAGAGAAACTCCAGCAACACTTACTAGTTACTAGTTACCTCCGCCAAGGATGTCATGTTATTGTCTCCGGTGTGTGTCCGTCTGTCTGCTTGTTGGTTTGTTTCTTTGTCTGTCTGTCAGCAGGATTACGGAAAAAAAATTAATAATAATCACAATATTTCAGGGAATATCTGCGATAATGACATTTTTGATGACATGACAGAATACTTCAAAATATTGTATTATTCATTTAAAGGTTATACAATTATAATGAAATTAGTGTTGTAGTTTTATGTCAGTGGTTTTATGTTTAGTTTGCCTTCAACGTTGCGAGATAGGGCATTTACGCTGCATTAATGTGGTTTTGGAATAATCGGGGAAAGAAATGAGTTTCCGACTGGAAAAATCACACTGGATTAACATTGTGAGACAGCGCATGCCTTGGTGGAGGTCTCCACTCTCTGAGTGCCCTTCTAGTTATCACTTGTAACCCAGAGGAGTGGGAATATGTTCAGTAACTGTCCTGCTCCAAAATGAGTGAAAGTGCCAATTTCTTACAGAAGTGCGACAAAATTACTTAATTCAATAAAATAATGTACAAATGTGATTCAGTTCGAATAGCCCTGTAGACCTTTTACATGTACTGCTCGAAACACAGTGTCTACAATTATTTTCTATTCTGCTGAATGTACACTTGTGGTTTCTTGTTGCAGCAACAATTCAACCACATTAGAAGTCTTTACCAGACATCTGAATCCCAGTGATTACATGAGAATGATGATCAAAAGAATAAAGTGAAACAATATGCAAAGAAAGAATGTGTGCAAACCAATCAGACATCAGAAAAACACTGAAGAGTTCTGAAAATAGAAGTAAGTAACATGTTGCAAGGGCAGCGATCAGAAATACTGTGTGGACGCTGCCTTGTTCACCTTTATGTTTGGTGCAAGGTCTTTTTTTTTTTTTTTTTTACTCAATACTGTAACAGTGTTATGTATGTCATTGTACAAACTTTTTTTATTTATTTTTTACTTTTCACTTCTCTCTCACTGTACATTTAGCTTATCTACGTTGAACCACATCTCATAGTGTGTCACATTCTATCAGTGTGTGTGGGCAGAAATATAGCTGATTGGAGTAGGGCTGCACAATTAATCGCAATTTTATCAAAATTGCGATATGTACTAATGCAATATCCACATCACATGGGTGTGCAATATTTGTTAAAGGCAAAAATACATGTACTGTATGTGTCAAACCATTCTGAATTAAAGTATTGTGGCGCTGCAGAGAAGTCCCAGCACAAATCCTATCCTCCAGACTAAAGAAAACATCTTTGTTTGGTACAAATAATCGCAATTTTTTTTTCCTTATATCGTGCAGCCCTAGATTTCAGTTTGGTACCAGTGTGTGTCGGACATCTTCCTTCATGTGTGAACTGTCTGTGTTTTGTTTTCACCCCAGATCTACCAGGAGGATATGATGCGCTCGCTCTTACAAAACTCCCTCCATGTGTTTCGTGCCATCAGCGGGACATCCACCAACGTGGGCTGACCACCGGCCTCCCTCCCTCCCTCCCTTCCTCCCCCCACTGCCGCCTCCACCTGCCTACATGTATATTCCTCTCACTTCTCCCTTTAAGGACCTGAACTTGTTTCACATCTGTCTAGCTACACTTGCCCAAACAGTACCCCACCCCCCTGGTGTGAAGATGCCATTCGGTCATTGCCATTTTGTCGGCATCGTTGCTGCACGTGCAGTAGATGGCTGGGGTGAAAGATCGCAGCGCGGCAGGTGGATGTCGTATTCAAAGCAGCAGCAGTATTTCGGAGAATGTATCGCAGCAGCACCAATCAAATGTCAGCATGTCAGGTTCAGGTGTTTTGCTGGGACATGCTCGGTTGCACTTTCTTACTGCCTTTGTGATGAAGTGCAGGATTGACTTAATTTTGTTTTTTTTTAGTTTTTTTTACAGGGAGATACTTTACTAAAGCAATTATTCATGTCCCCTCTCTCTCTCTCTCTCTCTCTCTCTCTCTCTCTCTCTCTCTCTCTCTCTCTCTCTCTCTCTCTCTCTCTCTCTCTCTCTCTCTCTCTCTCTCTCTCTCTCTCTCTCTGCAATGTTGCCCTTCAGATCTATGCAGGACACCACACTCCTTCCAGAATTCATTTCTACTACTTGAGGCAACTTAAAAAAAAACAATAGTATGTTTTCATTGTACCACAGTGGTATGTTTGGCCAGACTGTTGGTGTTATGGCAGCAGGGTGAGCAATATCCCAGCTCAACCTGTTCTGTTGTAAAAAGGCATTGAAAAGCGAAAGAATTGTGAGTAACTCAAGCCGAGGGTTTATTTGCTGGAGGCGCCAGCCAGGGCATCAGATTGTGAAAAACCAATAAGTGATGTTATAAGCGTCAAAGTTACTGCCCAGTTTCTATAATGAAAAATTGGGAAAAAAAAAGACTTTTGTTCCAAAGTTTAAGAAAAGACCGACATCAGGGTTGTATTAAAGCTGTGTGATGAAGCTGAGGGGTTTGCTTAACTAAGATGTAGCTAAATTGCATTGTAAATGTAAAAAAAGAAGCCTTTTGGTGATAACCATGTTCTAGATTGTATTAGAGGTAAGAAATCATGTACTGGAAAAGATTGTGATTAGAAATTCTATCAGAGCTTTAGAACAATCATAAAGCAGTATTCTCTGTAGAGTCAGAAACAGGACACACACTGATCACAGCTGGGTGATCATATTTACTTCAGTACAGTGAGTAAATGAAGAAAATCTGGGTTTAGATCCAGTGCCTTTGTGCTTTGCCTCCTGAAAAGTATACCTTATATCAAGTAACAAGACATTTATCACATGCTGGCTCTTTACAGTATTTCACAAGTGCTACACTGTAATTAGCAGAGAGATGAATAATATTTAAGCAAATGTACATAATTTGTTGCCATGCTGTAAAGTAAATTCGGTTTCCTTGTATGTTTGTATTTATATTTGTAACATTTTGGACTCTATAGTTCAAATCTGTCCTAGCAGAGAGATTTTTCCCCATTTTTATTGCATTGTATACTGATGTGCAGCTGCTTGTCCAACTTACTTTGGAAAGCCATTTTCCAATAAAAACGTTGAAAAACTATCGAGAAAGTTATTTTTTGAGCTTGGAGACAGTTACACTGTAAAGAATTTTCATATAAATTAACAGTAAAGTCCAGGCAACAGAGACACCAGCATCTTACTGTTATTAAACAGTATTCATACTGTTAAATTACTTTACAGCCTGTTACTGTAAAAGTAAAACACAACAAATGATGTATGTTTTTACAATTTACAATACAATACTGTATTTCCATAATAAAAAATGAAAATGCAGTATATTTGTGTGATTATTTGAATTTACAGTAACATTCTGGTTAGGGGATTGCCAGTAGATTACTTTAAATGCCCACTCTTCACTGTAGGCAGGCATAATTGATATTTAAAAAAAAAAACATTTTTAAAATATCAATCTTTAATGCAATTAACATTATAACCTTATCGTTTTGTAGGCTACGACATCTGCGTTATTGTTTATTGCCTATACAAAATAGGCAATAAACAACTTAGACTATTAATCAAACACTTTTATTTCAAAGGAAAGTGTCAAAAATAAATACTGCTTCTGTAAAAAAAACAACTGAAAACTTGGATGACCCAGAGAAACTAACCGGAAGAGACTTTTGAGTAGCCAAATGTCAGACTGCCTCTGACCAAACGAGAGGAAAAAAAACCTGATACACGTTATTATAAGTCATTTATTTTACCAAACTTGAAGTGGACTCTCCAACTAAGCAACATTTGTAAACTTTTTTTTTTAAACCATGATTGACCAAACTATTTTCTGTTTATACGGTACCGCCGACTACATCATATCTGTTTCCAATACTTAATACTATTGAATCACAACACTTCTAGAATCACAATAAATGAAAATCGCAATACAAATACAAATCCAATCGGCACCCATTTATCAGAGACAATCTAATCCGGACAAAAGCATATCGTCCTAGCCCTAGTAAGAACATTTTGAACCTGTGTATTAAGACCATTTTAAGAACATACACCAGTAAGATCCTTTTGAAAATATGCATTAAAGGACAAATCCGGCTCAAAATGAACCTAGGGGTTAATAACACGTGTACCGAGTCGACCATTCTCGGATACGTTTTCATGCTAATCGAATGTGACCAGTTTTAGCGCAAACTGCTAATTAGCTTATAAAGGTGGTCATCTGGGTGTGGGTAAAGAAAAGAAATCGCTATTTCTTAGAGCTGCAAAGATTGATCAATTAATCGATTTGTTGTCAACTCTTAAATTAATTTTCCCACAGCCCTATGTTCCCACATTTCTAATATTTTTTTTTCAAAATTAGGCCCTATGTTCCCACATTTCCTTCTTCATAAATTTGTATCAGATTTTATCCCCCCTTACTCCCAATTTGGTAGCCAATTACACCCAACCTATTATCCAGTAGCAATGGACTACAGATGGAATATAACCCTAACCCTAGAAGAAAAATCTTAGAAATGTGGGAACATAGGGCAGTGGAACATAGGGCTGTGGGACCATTGGGCTGTGAGAACATAGGGCTGTGGGACCATTGGGCTGTCGGACCATTGGGATGTGGGAACATAGGGCTGTGGGACCATTGGGCTGTGAGAACATAGGGCTGTGGGACCATTGGGCTGTGGGACCCATAGACAGTATATATAAGGTGGGACCATAGGGCTGTGGAACCATTGGGCTGTGGGAACATTGGGTTGTGGGACCATTGGGCTGTGGGAACATTGGGTTGTGGGACCATTGGGCTGTGGGAACATAGGGCTGTGGGAACATAGGGCTGTGGGACCATTGGATTGTGGGACCATTGGGCTGTGGGAACATAGGGCTGTGGGATCATTGAGCTGTGGGAACATAGGGCTGTGGGAACATAGGGCTGTGGGACCATTGGATTGTGGGACCATTGGGCTGTGGGAACATAGAGCTGTAGGACCATTGGGTTGTGGGACCATTGGGCTGTGGGAACATAGGGCTGTAGGACCATTGGGTTGTGGGACCATTGGGCTGTGGGGACATAGGGCTGACCCCCTATTAACAAGGGGCGCAAGGCCATCAGCTAACGTTATCTGGCTAGCTAGCTACCCACTACCAATCCAAAATTTACAGATGACCCGAAACTGTTAGCATTTGATAAAACAGCGGTGACAAGTCACGTAAAAACATAGGCTAAATGTCCGAGCTAACCTTCGAATCTCAGCCTCGGTGATAACTTATCATTGATAAGTGACATTTTAAAATCACACATTCATGTTAAAGATCTCTAGACAGCTTACTAAACATCAGTTTGATTTCAAACATTGTATTTGCTCAACTATGAATAGGAATAAAATGACGTTACTCAGGAGAGAAATAAGATTCATGTTACCGTCCAATTTGTAGATGCACACACGATTGCTGCAGATGGCATGTCCTCCAAAGTGCGTCCTATATATATGTTATATATATATATATATATATATATATATATATATATATATATATATATATATATATATATATATGAGATATGTTATGAAACGAGTCCACCTCTGAAAAACGGCCAATTTCCCACAAATAGCCTATTGTAGGCCTAGTGTAGGCTACTGCAATTTAAAACATTAGCATACTGTTATGGGTCTCTGTGCTCTCTTTTCAAATGGACCACCCCACAATGCATTGCTAACTACAGTATACAAATCTGTATTACGTATGTGTATGATTATGCGTGTGTATATATGTGTGTGTGTGTGTGTGTATATGGATATATAACCCATGTATTATATAAGATAAATGTGATAAATATAAATGAGATACAAATATGTGGTAAATGAAATAATAATCATTTACTGAGTTATGGAAAAGGGGTAGGATTAAATAAGTGTTTACTTCTTCCTACTCCTTTTCAGACATGTCTAAGTTGGCCAATGTTACATGTTTATCAAATGTTTTGCTTATTTGACTCATTAGCATATTTCTTTGATACTTGTTTGGTTTATTTTTGATATGTCTGAAATACATGTCTTCATTCATTCATTCATTACATAAATACAGTAAATTAGTGTTGAAAATTGGCTGTAAATTAACAGCAACCGCCTTTCACAAGATCCATCTCTGCAGATGTCTCCCCAGTTGTCATGGGATTCATTCTCAACTTTAAATCGCTAAAATGCTCAGACAACATCTTCATTCCTGTGATAACATCAGAGCGACGTCATCGGCCCGAGAGAAGATTTTTTGATGTGATGGAAAGCTCCAGAACAGCTTCTTCAAAACCGTGGTAACAGCCTCCACTCTTCTGGTTTCAGGCCGTTCTCAGTGTCTTGGTGCCTGGCTGTAGGGATTTGCTCCTATTCAGCCACAAGAAGTGGGCAGTTAGGAGCCAGGTATGAAAAAACCCTGTTGCATTATGGGAAAGTGTGAGATCTAGCGTTTTTAGAGCTTGACCAATATTATACCGCTAAAAGTCGGAATATCTTGACTTCTGCTGCATCGATTTGGACCATTCTTTTCTTTAGTCTGTCCCTTGTGAGCCCTACAACTTTATGACTAACTTTATACAAAATGACTGGAGTACTCCTTTAAGAATTGAATTACTTGAAACAAAGGGGCCAAACCCATAATATACACAATTGATGTCTTGTAAGATGTGTTAGTGAAAGATGGCTACTAATGTATACACTAAAACAAGCTTGTCATTTTAAGTGTAACAGGGTTTCAGAAAATAATTCAGCTGAGATCAAATATGCATGTTCCCTTAACATCGCTTTCTAATCCGCGCTTATTGATTCACACAGACTCATTTAGAGGCGGACGACTTCCTGGAGAAATGGAAAGGCACTTGTGGTTTGGGAGAGCGCACTTAAAGGTCCCACGCATGCGCGGTCTGCCCTTCATTAAGAGAGCCAGCTGCACGTAAACAGCGAAAGCTTCCTAAAAGTTAACTTCAAATTCTTTAACGCTCAGTGGTTTTTTATGGACTGCTAGTAGCTAGCTACGTGTGTCTTGTGTTGGGACACTGATTGGAAGAGGTTTAACCTTCCCACTTGGTCACTGCCTGTCACAGCTCATCCCTCCCCACGCTCACTGCGACTCCTCCCCGCTGTTCCCGGTAGACCGAGCGGACGGGATTAAGGACTAGCTAGGTGCTTTTGGTGACTCTGTTTACTTTCCATTTTCTCTTGTTTCTTTTCTTTTTTTTGATAGACATTACGTCGACTGTTTTTGCCTCCTGTATGTAGTGACATTATCTGTTGGGCTCCAAGTTTTTTTGTTGTACTCGGTGCTCGAGTACTTGAGGACCAAGGGAGTTGAAGCGCTTCCAGGCGGAATAACCCCTCACACGCTTCTTAACATGGCTTTAACTCTGGAGTTTTTCACCTGCTTGCTATGCACCGCCATGACAACGGTATACCACTGTGAAGCAACAGGTAAAGACTCCCTTCGCTGCCTGGTATTCACGTTGTAATTATCCCTATATATATGAGCTTTTTAAAGGTTTTATTTGACACAACACAATGGTTTTGTAATAACATATAAATAAAAAAAAAATAGTATTATTATGGGCTTATATTGAGAGATTCTCTCAGCGTTAAGCCTGATTTGTAGGATACGTCTCCTGTAATTCGTTTGTAGCCTATAAATGGAGATGTTACGGTGACTAATTAAAGTCTGTAATCGGAGACACTTCTCTGCAGCTACTTATACTTTAATTCAGACAAGCTGTTTCCCGTTTTTTTTTGTTTTATTTTTTAGAGGATATCAAATATTTTTTTCCGTAAATCTTTGTGAACATTTTAGAAAGTAGTGGGGGAACCTGCAAACAATAGGTACTGGAACGCAGACATTCATCACATTGAAGCACTATAAACCGGCTTACTGCACATACTCTAGCACACTGTATTTAAGAAATATCGAGATACATTCACTTTCATTGTTAAAAAAAAAAAAAAAGCAGACAAAAGAAACTTTTCTTTATCATATTGAACCTCTTATGTAAAGTTCTCCTTCATGTTAAAAATCCCAAATAATTCCTACTCTGTCCTCGGCATTCCCATATCAAATATAAACTCAGTTTATTGTACCTTACTAATTTTTATGTTCCAAAGCGAATTGAATTTATAGCTGAATTTACCTGGATTTTCACAAAATTGGCACACAGATCATTTCATTTGTATGTGGTCACAGAAAATGGCACACTCTTGCAGGAATATAATAGGAATCTATTGGGTCCTTCAGTTAACCTGCTAATGAAAAGGGTTTATAGGAAATTGAGTCATAATTCCTCATAGTGACACCACGCTGATACATCACCGTGATTACGGGATAGACGCACAACAGAAATATAAAGCTGACATAATAAACTGCCCCAAATGAACGCAGTCCCCTTACACAATACACTCTCCATGAGTGTATATTACTGGCATACAGAGCAAATGGAAGAAAACAAGGTTACAGTAGGCTCTAGGCTTTGTGGGCTGAATGTGTGTGGTTGCGACACTTCAGATGCAGACATCACAGAAGTGAATCGTCTTTTATGATGCATCACTAAAACAGAATCTTCGGGAAATTTTTCTATTTTAAACTCTATAAAATAGAAAAACCAATACCTGAAAACTGGTATTGAGAAACCTCTCAACCTCTGCCGTAGCCAACTTCAACAATCACAAAACAAAAAGCAAACGACATGACAGTATCACAGTAGCAGCTCCCCTATGTCAAATGGCCTCCAGGTTTTCTCATACATCCCCCAATTTGCCTCTCTCAATTTATATATACAGTATGTCAGTCTCTCCATGGACATACGTTGCACCATATTCTTGATCCAAGCATCAGAGACTGTGTTGTAATTGAAGTGATGAATGTCATTTTTATTTATTTATTTATTAGGCTATTAATTCTTCAGGTAAGTCAGGTGATTAATTCCTCATTTGTCATCCTACAGCTCCACTTCCTCCCCCGACCGGGCTCAACTCCAGCTGGCTCGACCCGTTTACTGTCAACGTGTCCTGGCAGCAGCCCAGGGGACTGCACTACGGGGAGGTCTTGTACAAGTACCGCCCGGTGAACGATGAAACTGATAAAGTAGGAAACATTCTTTTGGGTATTTGTTTGTTTGTGTACGTGTGTGTGTGAGCATGTGTGTGTGTGTGAAAGAACACTTCCTCAGCTATGCTTTCAATGAATCTCTACAAATTTGAGTCAGCTGTTGAACGTATGTTGATTAGATTTGTAAGAGCTAAAAAGGGACTAGTTCATCTGAAATAATAATTTAGTTTAAAAATAGTTAAAATGGTAAAAAACAATTTCATGAAAATTCATAAGAAATGTATTGGTTTAAAATGCATGGTTTAGTAATGTTTAGGTCCAATAACATTTCAGTATTTCGAGCTTCCAGTCAGATAGCACTACGTCATCGCGTAATTGATTGGATGTAGTTAGTTTTAGTTTTTGAAGTTAGAGACGTTGGAAGCAACACAGTTTTTTGACCGTGCGTACCATGTATCATTTTGTGTTTTATAAGTAAACATTCAAAAAGAAGACCGTTTGGTTTGCTCGTGTTTCAAATACTGGTTGTACTTAGACTGACGTCAAAAGGTGGAACAGAAAAAATAGAAGCAACTAGGTGCCACTACAAGATTATTGCTAGGCCACAGGACAATTTTTCCTTTATGGCAACAAAGAACACACTTTAATCAATTTCTAAATACAGTGCTATGCTATATTCATAAGGCGTTGTGAAAGACTCTCACTCGAGCTGTCTCAGTCTTTATGCAGAGCCCTTGACTTGAACAAGCACTTGAACAAGAGAAATGTTTTTTAAGCATTTAATTTTAGGTCAAGCCCTTCTCACATAAAAAAAGTAAGTGAGCAGTACAAAAAGGTTCTTGCATAAGACCCATTGTCTAATCTAAAATACCAAAAATACATGTTGTTTGGATATGACGTGGACAAATAACATGCAAAAAAAATAAAAATAACAAAAAGTTTCATGAGGCGCACAAACGAGGAGGAGTTTTCAAAGCGGCCCCTTCTTGAACATGCAGGACAGCTGTAACGTGGAGGTGGTTGGTGGCAGGAGTGTTTCAATATGTGTAAGCATAGCCGTCATTGAAGCCTGTGTTGTGTTTCCTCCAGTGTGTGGTGTGCACAGGAAATTGGACAAATTTCACAAACCGCTTTCTCACAGAAGAAATGGGCTCTGATCATCGGACGTACCACGTTTGGACTGTTAAAGCCTGTGATGATCATTTGAATGAGAGAGCACGCGAGGCCATTACCGTTCGTTCCCCTAAGCCCCGAGGTAAGAAGCAGGAAGCTGAAATACTCTTAAATAGTCCTATTTAAATCTTGGTTTACGCAAGTATGTGACTTCTTTGTTTTTGTTCTGCACAGCTGAAGTGAAGGACATCAGATGTTTAATCAACTCCACAGGAATGAACTGTTCCTGGACACCAGGGAATCAGCCCTTTACTCTCTCCTATAGGTGAGGATTACAGCAACAGCCAATTTGAAGGAGATACCAGTATGTCTCCAACTATGCGCAGTGAAGTTGATGATATTCTGAGGGACCATGTTATTGTTTTAACTTGCCTGGTCAGGGGAAGTGGAAACAGGTGAGCATATAGGTTCAGGTCTGACTGGGACAGGTGGAAAAGTCTGAGGACGTCTAGTGGACAGGTAGAGAATGCACACCGTGAGGCGTGGAGAAGTGGGAATGTGGAGGCACAATGTGAGAAACGTTAAACATGACATGTTACATGTTTGCATAGTTCCTCTTAAGGGAAGTAATTTGTGCAGGCAGATATCCCCTCGTAGCTCATTTGTTTATGCCTTTAGAGCTGCTTTTCGACCAAAACGTTCCCAGGGCCCTTTATTTACCAACCTTCTCAAAGTGCCATTTTAGTCTCAATTGCTGCGCATTTATAGCCTGGATTCCAGCCGAACTTAGCCCCGCCCACAACATTCGAGGTTGGGAAGTTCGAACATCTGAGTATGACGATGTCAGGCTAGAGTAATTTATGAAATGTACTCCTACTTTCAAACTTAAGTATAAAAGCAAGTTATCAAATTTCCTAAAGCTAAGAACTACTCTTACTCTCCCAGTGATTTGAGACAGCTCCAGAGGTCTCTCCAGTGGTTAGGAGTTGCCAGTATAGGGGCTTGTGATGGCGCTGAGGAGACGGAGACGTGAGCCAATCTTTCAGGAGAGGAAGAATGTTTTTGAAATGTTTGACGACGAGCAGTTGATCAAACGGTATCGTTTGGACAGAGCAGGCATAAAATATCATGAAATCTAGGCTATATATAGGCAGGTCAGTTAACACCACAGCGGTTTAAAATGTGTAATTAAGACAATGCTGGAAAACGTGTTTATCTTTCATTTCCAATGTGTATATCATAAAGTATTATCTTGAGATTTTTTTATTGTCAGGTGTGTATTGAATGTAAACTCCTCTTAAGAATTTCACCATTCAATGTGAAGGTATCTGAGAACATTCTTAAATAAGGAAATCTGTTCAGTGATTGTTCCATGCCTATGTCGTCATCCAAAATCCCGTTTGTGGCACAGCAAAGTGTTGAGAATCATCTCTAAGACTGACACTTAAGATTTAGTCCTACACTTCACTTAAATTACGACCGAGATGCCTGATAACTAACTTTTAAGCGCAGCTTTGAGCCAAGACTTTTTTACTGTTAAGTCAATTCTTAGCAGTATTCTTGTGAGTAATTCTCAGAGGCTTGATAAATACAGACCCAGGACTTTTAGTCCCTGAAACAACTTTTAAAGGAACTAAAAGGTTCCTTCAGCCTACAGTTATCAGCGTTTCCACCGCGGTCTAAAGACATGTGACGATCAGGCAAATTAGTCCGCTGACGTATGAATAGGCAACATGATAGGAGGAGGGCTGCAGGTGATCACGGGGGACACACACTCTGCAATCATCTAAAAACCCACGGAGAAGAAAAACAAACCTAAAGGCCGGCTACACACTGGACGCGTCGCGTAAGCGTGTCAGCTACGTGGCGTTTCCATTCATATTTGGAATAGTCGATATTTATGTTTAACATGAAGCCAATTTCAATTTTATTTGTAATGGACAATGTGCAATTAAAACATAAATGTAACCATTTGATGCATTGCACCAGAGTTAGCCTTAGGCTAATTTACATCTGCAGTCCCACAGGAAGCACAAATACAACATTTTAAAAAATCAAACATCGCTCAATAAGTAAAAAACAAGTAACATTTAGCCGTATATTACATTTCATATCACAGATACACACACACACACACACATATGCACCACATGATCAAGGGGTGTAGCGGTATGCACAGCACACAACACACCCTCCCCCCACCCCATTCACACACACACGCACGCACACACACACACACACACACACACACACACACACACACACACACACACACACACACACACACACACACACAGTATACTATTGCTTGAGTGTAGTTTATCAGTGGGAAACATACATGTGTACAGACAAGGCTAGCAGCAGCGCCGCGTCAGACACGTTTCTGGTGTGCAAAGACGTAGAAAACGCCACGCTCACACCACGCAGCCAGTGTTAGGTTAGTCTCATGCAACGACATTTACTGCTGCATGGTATGTACGGTGCAAGTTGGATGTAAAAATGTAAAAATGAAACTAAGAGTGGCCTTCACGGTAAAAATTATCTGTTGAGTGTTTGGGAATCTGGCAGCAAAGCTTAACTTTACTTTTAGTTTGAATGTTGTTAATCAAAGAGAAATGTTCTCCCCTCGTCTTGAAATGGTCCTGAATTTAAAACAAGACTTCCTTATTTTATGTATGAAGCGGTACACAAGTTGAAGCAGCTGTGTGTGTGTGTGTGTGTGTGTGTGTGTGTGTGTGTGTGTGTGTGTGTGTGGTGTGTGTGTGTGTGTGGTGTGTGTGTGTGTGTGTGTGTGTGTGTGTGTGTGTGTGTGTGTGTGTGTGTGTGTGTGTGTGTGTGTGTGTGGTGTGTGTGTGGTGTGTGTGTGTGTGTGTGTGTGTGTGTGTGTGTGTGTGTGTGTGTGTGTGTTTGACCAATCAGTGACGGTCATCCCTGCAAACCCTCGGCCTGAAGTTTCCTGTACTTTCAAAATGTACTACCCCCCAAGCAGGTACTTTTTTTTGGGGGGGGGGGGGGAGGGGGGGAAATGTCCCCAGAACTTAATTTACGCAATGAGTTCCTCAAAAAGTTCCTAGTACCTGAGGAAAGTTTACATTCAGGATGTCTGCATGGAAGTGCTCACCTGACCAGCAGCAGTGCAGGGGAAAATCCTGTGTGTGATTGTTTATTTATTTATTTACATCTATAATTCCACACAGATATTAATGGGCAGAAGATAATCTGTGGACTTTATGAGCCTCTAGGGGCGACTGAAGGAATTGCAGAAGTGTGTTTCTGCCAGCTGTGGCCTCCTCCTTGCTCTGCATTTCTCTCATCCGCCGCCCATGTTGTCCTTACAGGGTTTGTGGTAATTCTCTGGATGAAATGAAGAAGTGTGATCAGCCTTACAGCAGTGCGGCAACTGGTCGCGCTGGTTGTTACCTGAAAGTCGATGCTGTCAACAATGACATCTGCGTGCTGTTGGACACTGGAGCTGGACGGAGCACTTTTAAACCTGCACGTGGTTGGTGTTGCCTCTAATAGTTTATGATTGATGTCTTAAATAAATATAAAAACATTTGCTGTTAAACTACTTGTATAATCAGTGATTGAATCTTGTTTTTTTTTTTTGTATTTTGCTGCCGCGGGTTTGACTGTGACCTGCGGCCCTTTGCTGCATGTCATTCCCCCTCTCTCTCCCCTTTCATGTCTTCATCTGTCCTATAGAAAAGGTATCTTTTTTTTGTCCTCAGAAATACTTTCACCAAAGCTGAGTGTCACAGAAGTGGGAGATCACTTCATCCTGAGCTGGCCCCCTCCAGATCTCTGTAAAAATTCCTGGATATATGAGGTCTGCTACAACAAATGCAATGAGCCCAAAGTAAGCAGTCAAATTTCACTGTTTATACTAAACAAAGTCACATTGTTTTTCCATACCTGACTAAATGCAACACGGCGGTTTTGTGTGCTCACTCACTATTTCTTAGGTATGCTTGAACTTCACCACAAAGGGAGAGCCTGGGCAGATGGCCTACGACAAAAGATGCCTTTACAAGTTCCAATCCCGAGCCAGGACTAGTCACTACTGCCTACCAATATTCAGCGGCTTCGGTGACGTTGTACCTTATGGTAACTGTCCAACCAATTGTACTTACAGTAGTCTCGCATTGCCAGACCTTCCTCCACAGCGCTGCAAATGAAGGTCTGGCTAGTCCACACAGCATTCCAGGATGGGAGAAAAACGTGCTCTTTTTTATTGGCATTTCTTTAAACCAATCACAATCCAGCCACGGTGCCTCTGCTAAATAGCCTCAGGAAGGAACTTGTTTTGGTGGAACATGTGTACGTTCAAAAGTTGTTTTAGTCGTGCAACAGAAAACTCAGATTGGACAGATAGTCTAGCTAGCTGTCTGGATTTACCCTGCATTTCTCTTTTTTTTTTCTCATGCTAATGACACATGTACGTTTGTTTGTGTGGAAAGCCCGCTTTGATTAAGCAACTGTAGGAAGGCATTCAGAAATGTCAACAGATGAGATTATCAGCGCACACGGGGGCAACAAGCGCCTGTTAATAAGCTGTTTAATTAAAAATTTTCAATGTGTTAACCTTTCCTGATTGCTTTGTTTCCGACCGTGGTCAGAAAACCAGGGGCGACTCGTTACCTCCAGGGCCGACGTTATAAAATGAATACCGTCAGGGTTAAAATCCCGTTTCTGGAGAGCAGATGAATGAACTTGGCTTTCAGTCTGGGGTTTATCTCGAACACCGCACACACTGTGTACAAAACTTAAACTTATTCCACCAACTCTGCTCCGGTTGCATACAACACCACTGCTTCCTCTTTCTCTATCTCTCTTCTGCCCACTTTCCACACACACACACACACACACACACACACACACACACACACACACACACACACACACACACACACACACACACACACACACACACACACACACACACACACACACACACACACACACACACACACACACACACACACACACACACCCCCACCCACCAGGGGTTCATTTCACAATACTGACCCGGCGCTCGCTCTACATTATTCCTTACATGTCAAACGTTTGTCCTTAACTGCGTGTTGTATGAAATACAGATATCAATTCACACAGGATTTAAATTTCACTTGTGGGTTTATATTTCTCATCAGACAAAAATTGTGTGTGTGGACTCTGCCCACAGGAACAGATAGAAAAGCAGCAGAACCAGGGCGTGACTGGTGTTCTAACTCAACAATTAGCCAGTGTTAGTTGCAGTATCAGCTCTTCCCTCTCATGTCTGAAACATTGGGTTATTGTTTGGTACATGCTCTGTCTGCCTTTTTTATAATTTATCAGTCATGTTTGGTGGTTTTTCTGCACAGAGAAATGATTAACTGATGCTTCTTACAAGAAAAAAAAACACGTTGACTAGGGCTGGGCAATATATTGATATTATATTGATATTGTGATATTTGTCTAGATATCGTCTTAGATTTTGGATATCGTAATATCGTTATGTGACATAAGTGGTGTCTTTTCCTGGTTTTACGAGCTGCATCACAGTAAAGTGATGTCATTTTCTAAACATACCAGATTCTTCCAGCTGTTCTAATATTTGCCTTTATCCACATAGACATTATATCCACATTACTGATTATTTATCACAAATCACATTGTGTAAATATTTTGGGAAAGCAGCAATAGTCAAACCTACAATATCTTTGCAATATTGATATAAATATTTGGTAAAAAATATCGTGATATTTGATTTTCTCCATATCGTCCAGCCCTAACGTTGACTTTGATTGCATTAAAACTTTCTGGACATTTCTCCTTCCTCGTATGGGCAACAACTTTATATCAATTACCACATGTAACGCAAGCACAAAGCTTGAAAAAGTCTTGAAAGCTGAAGAAAATGTGACTCTTCTTCATCCCAGGTACCGATGAGCCTCCTGACGGGACACTGACGGTGGTTGCCATCGTCATCCCCGTCATTCTGTCTGCCTGCATCATTTTGTCCTGCTACTGCTTCAGGAGGTAGGTTTCAGGAAACACAACAGTAGGCCAGTGATAATGGTAACAAGTACATTTCTGGGCGCCCACATTGCTTCATACCAAATTTTGCAGTTTATTTCAAGAGTGGATATTGTGAAACGTTCCTCTTTGCAACAGTATTTGAGATCTGCAACAAGGAAACCATGCCACTGAGGTCATTGCAACACCTTATCATTGTATAAATGTTTATTTGGTGACTAATAAAGGCGCTTACCCACTGCTAGTATCAGTTCGGCTCGCCATTTTCCATTGCAGATTTGCGTGCCTATGTTCCCACAGTTCCTACATTTCTAAGATTTTTTTTCCAAAATTAGGCCCTATGTTCCCACATTTCCTTTTTCATAAATTTGTATCAGATTTTTTCCCCCTTTCTCCCAATTTGGTAGCCAATAATATCATAATAGGTTACACCCAACCTATGATCCAGTAGCAATGGACTACAGATGGTATGTAACTCTAACCCTAACATAGGGCCTAATTTTAAGAAAATGTTTAGAAATGTGGGAACATAGGGCCTAATTTTCAGTGAAAAAGAATTCTTAGAAATGTGGCAACATTGGGCTGTGGGACCATAGGGCTGTGGGACCATAGGGCTGTGGGACCATTGGGCTGTGGGACCATTGGGCTGTGGGACCATTGGGCTGTGGGACCATAGGGCTGTGGGACCATTGGGCTGTGGGACCATTGGGCTGTGGGACCATAGGGCTGTGGGACCATTGGGCTGTGGGACCATAGGGCTGTGGGACCATAGGGCTGTGGGACCATTGGGCTGTGGGACCATAGGGCTGTGGGACCATTGGGCTGTGGGAGCTGTGGGGGGCTGACCCCCGTGAGGCGATCGTGGCTGGTCGTCATAGCGACGCTGCAGGAAACTGCTGCGACCTAACGCGACACACACACAAAGAAAAAAAAAAACACCGCTGGCTAAACTATTTAGAAATGGCAGGTTTGTTCAGGACACCCCCGTCTTTCGCTAGCAAAGATGATGACGCCGTGATTAGTGATGATTCTCTCCGACCAATCAGTAGTCTGCAGGTTTTCACGTCACCTTTTGGTATCGCCTCAGCTCACTTGGAACCTCGACGGAGGTGATACTAAAAAAAGTAACTGTTAGCTAGTACCAGGAACTTTTTTTCATAATGGAAAACCAAAAAAGACGAGTAGAGGCGAGGCGAGCAGGTACCATGTAATGGAAAAACGCCATAAGTTGTCAGGAAATAGGTTGTGCAAGAATGTCCTTTAACATGGACTAACCTGATCGACCTGGTGGCCCCAGTTTGCCACCAGCAGGCAAACTCTCAAACTTTAAAAAGTCACAGGAAGTTGCTGTTACCTTTTATCCGCACCCCACTTTCCTGGAGCGCTGCCACGGGAGTGCTTTAGGGTTTAATCAGTGGACAGAGTGAGGAATGCGTGTGGTTGGAAAATGGTAAACAAACCCCGCACACCCCTCAGGCACAGCTGGTAGATAGGTGTTTTAAGTGGAGCGGCGATAAATCACAAAGTATCATGAGACAGGAATTAGGGCTGGACGATTAATCAAAAATGTATCGACATCGAAACTCTGAAGTTGTTATCGACGTATTTTTCCCATACAATAATTTGGATCATTTATTCCTGTTGATAGGCCTACTTTCTCCTTAAAAACATTCTACTTCATTCGACTACGTGTGTAGTCACGTGACTTGGCCCCGACCAGTCAGACCTTATTTATTTAAGGGGCCACCGGAGGAGTTTTGGGACCTTTAGGCTAAAAAGACTTGACCCTCCCCTCGCCAGTAATCATTTTTCTATGACCCTCCAAAATGATTTGAAAAAGAGGCATGACCCTCCCCTTATATGCTAGTTTGCGCTTAGCAAAGATATACAGATGGCATTTGACTTTTTACAGCCATGACATACACGAGTTAACCTCTGCATTCTCATCGTACACATCACACTCCTCTGTTATGGTGTGGTGGCCATTTCAGTAGATTTACTCAAGGACATTGTTGTTCCACATAAATGTTCAATATCTGGTTGAACACTCTAAAAAGCAATATTATGTTCTTTGAGAAAAAAACATTTGCCTGTTGACATTTCTTAATAGGACATTTAGGTGGTGGAAACTGTGTTTGGGTTGTTGTTATTTCTGTCATTGTGTCTGTTTTATAGGCACCGCTCCATTATTTGTCCCACCATACCAGATCCTTCGGCAATTTTCAAGGAAATGATGTTGAACGGAAACAAAGAATTTAAGGTACATTTAATAAACGAATTTAAACAAAATGAATAATGCGTATGCTCTACTCACAGGCCCCTCTCTGTCTCCACAAACGCTCATTCTGCTGTTCTGTCTTTCAGACCACACCAGGGAGTCTGTACACGCCGGTGCCAGAACCCGTTGAACCCTGCAAAATTACGCTGTCCCCTAGGAAAACTCCTGACACGCACGTGTAGACTGCCTGCGGTGCAGCCGGACTCCCATTCTGAGCGAAGTCATCAAGAACATTAACAGAGTAACTTAAAGGACGATTCCTAGGGGTTAATTACACATCTGTACCGAGTCGACCATTCTCTGGGATATGTTTTCATGGTAATCGAATGTGTCTCTAGATTGAAACAAGCTAGCGCGAACGGCTGATTAGCTTAACGCTAGGCTTTGGGGGCACTGGTAGAGTAAAAAGAAATCGCTATTTCTATAACACTAACAAGTCTCAAAATAGCACCACACACCCACGGTAGCATAATGAGGGTCCCTACATGTAAACTGAAGCATTGAGAACGTTGTAAGTGTACAGACAGTTTATTAAAAAGATAGATTATAAAGACGTTACCTTCGGGTACACAGGCGGGCACCATCTTGGGAAAACAGTCACGACCAGTCGAACGACAAACGCCGTGCAACCAGCAACATAGCTCTAGCAGGGTGTTCTCAATGCTTAGGTTTACGTGTAGGGACCCTCATTATGCTACCGTGGAAGCGTGGTGCTATTTTGAGCCTTGTTAGTGGTGTAGAAATAGTGATTTACCAAGTGCCCCCGAAAGCTAGCGTTAGCAGCTAACCACCGGTTTTGCGGTAGGTTGTTTCAGGCTAGAGACACATTCGATTAGCATCAAAACATATCCCAGAGAACGTTCGACTCGGTACACGTGTTATTAACCCCTAGGTTAATTTTGCACCGGATTTGTCCTTTAACACCAGGCTGGAACGCTTTGTGCCACTGACCTCTTCTGGTGTAAAGTTTCAAGTCTGACTGGTTGTGGTGAGGAGTGAGCCGCGTTGCGCTCTGTACTGTACTGATCTGACCCTGTATCACTGCTGCAGCCAGGGAACCACTGCAACCACTGGAGGTCAGTATCTTATTAGCTGCTGTTCAGTTACTCTCTGAGGTAGGGTAACCAAAAAAGCAAAAGCCACCCAGGCTATGGACTGGGCAATACAAACAGGACAAGAAAAGAAGTTTATCATGCCTGCCGTGTGCTGCTGATATCCTCGCATCGAGCGCTGGGGAGGAAGACGAGGACAAGGCCAAGGCTGTGTGTGTGGTTTTTTTTTTTAATAAAGATTATTTTTGGGGCATTTTCTGCCTTTATTTTTGACAGGAGAGATGAAGACGAAGGAGAGAGAGAGGGGGAATGACATGCGGCAAAGGTCCGCAGGTCGGTGCCGAAGCCCGCGGCCACTGCGCCAAGGAGCAAACCCTTACACATGTGCGCCCACTCTACCAACCGAGCCAACCCGGCCACAAGGCCGTGTGTTTGGTTGGATAAAGAGGAGGACTGCAAGTGGGCCAGCTGGAAGCTGTTATTACTGGGACCTTTGTCTTGAAATAGATATTCCTGGTGAGAGGAGTGTTGGTGTCCCTGCCGTGCAAGTCTAAGTGATGACATAGAGAATAAAAATAGGAAGTGGTTAAAGGACATAAGAGGTGTCTGTGCTGTCACAGCATGAGGCTTGCTTGTAAGAATGACAAGCAAATGCCAGTATGACTGCCATCATGACAGCAACATAACGCGCAGATAGCAATAACCTAAATCTGACAACAACAGAATTCTTTAGAAAGTGAGCCATGCTAGAGACAGAGCAGACTTCTTTTGCTTGCTCAGACACACCCAAACTCAAAATGCCACACCATTAGTCACTCTCTCTTCCTTTCTTAAACCAGAGGGAAGCTTCCTTTTTTGCCTCTTGTTGCTTTGTTACATTTACCAACACTATGAGTTGGCTGATTGTTGATGAGTCTCACTGCTTTAACAGAGAATAAAGAAAGAGAAAGTGTGTGTGTTGCTTGCTGTGCTTGTGTGTCACTCGATCTAAATCAGCAGATGTGGAAGAAGTGCTCAGATCTTTTTCTTATGGTAAAAGTACCAATGCCAGTGTACAAATACTCAAGTTACAAGTAAAAGTCCTGCATTAAAAATCTTTAGTAAGTAAAAGAACAAATGTATTAGCATCAAAATATACTGAAAGTGACAAAAGTAAACGTTATCATTATGAAGAGTGGCCCATTTCAGAATTATATATAATTATATCCAATAATATATATATATATATATATATATATATATATATATATATATATATATATATATATATATATATATATATATATATTATATTCATTGATGCATTCTACTGTGATTCCCTCTTCACCTAAAGCTCTTTTCATTTACTTCATATACTGCTGTGTAGCTTAATCTTTAACACAACATCATCATAGTTGTCTAGTCTAGTATGTCTGTATTTTTTATGTTATGTGTACTTTTCTCTCTGGACCTTGAGTCTGTAAAATAAAGTTATATATAGTTGATTATATTTTGCACTAATAATCTATATCTGTAAACTAAAAGTTATTGAATATATGGATTTCTCGGCAACGTCATCACGGCTTGCGCACGCAAGCGGGGGGCAGAAAGAAGACGTGTTAGTGTAGCTAGTAGTAGTAGCAACGTACATGCCTAGGAGTTGTTGCGTGTTGTCTTTTTGACTGGGAAGAATGGAATCTGCAAGTCTATAAATGTTAAAACGGCCACTCATACTTTTTAAGGATTTAAATGGAGTTTTGACTAGTGCAATCAAAGTTGTAGACAGGCTGTCTTGAAAACAAGTTATACTAGTGAGAATGTTATTGTGGATATCTTTATACCATTGTGAATGGTTAGAATATGATTTTGACTAGGAGAATATGGATATCTAAAATGTAGGATAGCAATCTGTTTCGATTACATGTTAAAACGGTTTTCCATACTGCGCAGCAATTGTACATAAACCTATTAATTAATATCGTGTTCACATTTATAGTAAAAGAATGTTGCAATCAGTACGCTCATGGCTTATGTGCGTGCGTGTCAGAAGAGGAGGCAACCCGCCCTTTTTCCAACCTCCAACAGTTTTCATGCTTTCCTTCGGAGAGACAGGAAGCGAAAGTAGATTTAAAAAACAGACATTTAATATCCGACTGTTGACTAACTGTGGCATCAGGCTGACGCCACACGGCCGTCGTCAGGAGCGGGAATTACCCGAGCTAAACGTTTTATCTTCACACACGAACGATGTGGAAAAAAGAAACTTAGCTAGGGATAAGACTCAAAAAGGATGGGCTGGACGTTTCAAAGTTTGGACTTGTTGGCGTTAAGCTTCCTCCTTCTAATGGTTAAATCCCAACAAGGTAAGAATGTATAGGCTATACATAACAATGTTTGTGTTACATTTTCCTTCTTTTGTGTTATCGACATGCTCCCTTGACGCATTTTCCAGTTTTCCCATAGCCCTACGTAACGGTGTTTCCCAGAAGGCGTCACGTCTGGTGTTCACTGTCAACAAGTCCGCAAATAAAACGTCAAGGTGTCAGACATGTTACCTGTGTCCCTAACAAAAATGGCTATATTCTTTGACTGCTGGGAAAAATAATAGATCCTGACTTTGACTGATAGTATTACATCCAGGACAACTCTGACTACAGACAGACTCAAAGTCAAGCAACCAATTCAGAGAATTTCCAAAATAAAAGTCCCACATTTATACCTTTTTTTGTTTTTAAAAAAGAGCCTTTGTTTCTTAAATATGCGGTGCTGTAAAAACCCACCGGTCCATAATTCCTGACTTTGATGCGTTTAAATTAAGGACAACTTTTACTACATATACAGACTCAAAATCAGCAGTTTTACTTACAGCCCGACCGATAAAGGATTTTTAAGGCCGATATCGATACAAATATTTGGTGATTTTTAAAAATCCGATATTCCCAATAAATCCAGAAACGCGTAACAAAACATAAACAGATGTCCCTAACATTAGTTATTTGTAGTTATTTATGAGTCCTCACTAAAATAATATGATAATGCAGTTTAAAAATGAACTAGAACAGAGGAACTTTAAAATATATTAAAGTTCTGATAAATAAAATGCATAAAAAAACAAACTTAAGATATGAAACTTAAAGGGTTAAACACGAGTGTTGCCAACAGCGACGTTGTAGAGCGCCCTCTGGTGGACAAGCTATGCAACACCAACACTCAGAACATGGTTGAAGGGTGATGAATACTAAGCAATAATTCACAATTACATGGAAGATATTAAAATAACTGCCATTATTTTTTTATATCAATACATTCACGTAAAATAAAGTATTTACTCCAGTGGTAAATGAATGCTGTGGGGCACCAGTACATTTGTTGTAGGGTGGCCTACATGGCACTGCATCAGATCTGATCACTTCTAAAGGTGAACACCACCTAAAATAAGAATTCCAATATATTATTCCCATGTCATAGGAAAGTTCAATCAATATTATACAGCAGTTCCGACCAAGTAATTTGATTGGACAAGAGGCATCCCACGAGTGCTAACATCACTACGTTTTTAAACTACTATATAAATGTAGCTATAACTCCGCTTTACAAGTGTTCTAGCTGTTCATTACATTAAGGCTCGTTAGCCTATCTTTAGTCTCGCTTTGCCAGACCTTCCTCCGCAGCGCTGTGGAGGAAGGCACACAGCATTCTGGGATGGGAGAGAAACGTGCTCTGGTTTATTGACATTTCTTTAAACCAATCACAGTCGGCGCTGCACCCGGCGCCTCTGCAAAATAGCCTCGGGAAGGAACTTGTTTTGGTGGAACATGTGTACGTTCAAAAGTTGTTTTAGTTGTACAACAGAAAACTCTGTTGCAGACAGATAGTCTAGCTAGCTGTCTGGATTTACCCTGTAGAGATCTGAGGAGCAGTTAACCATAGTCCTCAGAAATCCTCCGGGGTTAAAAATTCCAACACAAAGAAAGAGGAAGGTATCCGGCCAAAAAGAAGGACAATGTGGCGGAATTCCCGCCAGCAACCGAGCAATCCTGGAAGTGGAAGCTCGTGGATATAGACCATCCTATCTTAGATTGTAAGAAACCTTGCACCGCAAAGATGCCAGCCCAGTCTCATGGCAGTTCGTAAAATGGTCACGTTATTGAATCTATTGATTTGTGTACTGTACTGAACACATTAATGTCGTAATGTAATGTATTTCAATGGGAAGCATATTTCGTGATCACAGAACGATTACGGTAGCGAGTAGTATTGATAAGGCAAAAATCCGCGCAGGGAGGTTGGTGGATGGGTCAAACAACACAGGACTTTCACCCCAGAGACAGGGGATCGCAACCCTCGTGTTGCAGTTCCTTTCCACGTTATTCTCTTCCTAACCACAAGCATCCTGTTGTTGTCGGCGTCTCCTGCGTGTGACTGTTCCTTTCCCCGTTCTTCTTTTCCTAACCACAACCGTCCCGTTGTTGTGGCCGGCGTGTGGCGTTTCATGTCCACAGAGACCGCGGATCGTGTCCTTGCAGCCGGGGATCGCGTCCCGCGTGTGACGGTCCGTCCCGTTGTTGTCACCGGTGTGTGGCGTTTATTTTCCCATTGTTGCGTCCCCCAGAGCAGCCCAGTTTCATGGCAGTTCGTGAAATGGTCACGTTCGAAAATCGTGACCTGTACACGAAATAAACGAGAAAATCGTGACAGGTACACAAATCAATACATCAAAATAATGTGACCATTTCGGCGTGAGACCGGATTGATGATGCACATATTTCCACAAATAACATTTTAATTAAATTATGAATGTTTGTCAGAAGAGGATGAAGGGAAGGAAAGAAGCTGCAGTAACATGGAGCAGTAGGGAGTTCTGTTTACAAAGGACACAGCTTACAGTATATATTGCTTGGCAACAGTCCCAGTCCAGTTTTGGAACTATTTGCGTTAGCGGCGCCAAAGAAATGATGAAGTTGCCTAAACAAACCATGTAGTTGCTTATTACTGTTAACTGAGAAATGGCGCTTGTAGAACTGTTGAACAAAAGTTATATCGCCCCCAACGTTGTAGTGAATCGGGGCTGTGATCATCAGCCAAGTGCCCAAGATAACCACAGCTGTGATGATTTTCAGTCCAACAGCACTCTCCTCTCCTCATGTGATATTGCTTAGTTTATGAACATGAGCTCCTGTCTCGCAAAGCCACATAGCAGACAAGGAAGTCTCAAACTTTTGATGTCATTAAGTAGTCTGGAGCTGCTCCATAGACAATGATCGGGAGACCCAAATGAGCTTTATTCAATTATAGTGCTCTCAGTTCTAAAACAGAAAAATACCCATATACTCAGAACATTCCCCTGGGGGCTCTCAGTGTCATCTATGACATAGATCTTCAACCTTTTTAAACCAAGGACCCTTTAGCTGAAAGAGAGAAAGAGTAGGGACCTCCTATTACATGTACTGTATACAATTAAGTTACATTAAACCGGGCCGGATGGATGAAAATGAATGGCGGTGAATTCTTAAGCTTAACTGTATGGCTACCATAGTGGCTACCTTACCTATAAGCTTGTATTCAATGTGTATATTAAGTGTTGTTTTTGTTTAATCACAAATAGGCCAATTTATCTTTTTCTATTAAAATGTTACATTCATTTTAATGTACCTTTTCAGACGTATTTTAATTTTTGAAAAAAGAACCCCCCCCCCCCCCCCCCCCCTTTCGTTGAATAGCTCTGATCTATAACACCTTTCCCAATTCATTGTCTATGGAGCACTTCCAAACTTTACACATGATAACATCACAAAGTGTGAAAATGGGCGTAGTTCCCCTTTAAGGACACCCTGAGAGGGCACTTTATCAGACTGAATGAAAGGAATGAATAGGTGGTGGTCACAGATGGGAGGAGAGTTAAAGGTCTTTTCTCTTTTCTCCACCCTAAGACACAGTCTTACCACCACAAAATGTGTCCCTACGATGGATTGATGATTTTCGACCAGAGTTGTCCTGGGCTCCACCACAGCATTCAATGGAAAACTGCAACTATAATGTGCAATCAGAGACCATGAAGGAAAACGGCGAGAAGGAACATGTGAGTTTGCATGCATTTCTCCATTCAGTAAAATGCAGTTCTGTTTAACAGCTGTACATGCTTTTCATTGAAGGTTTTAAGAATGCAACTCCACAACACCCTTTAAATCTTATTTGAGGATCCATGTAGCACCTGCACCAAAGTATCCAACCAGTTATACATATTTTAAGATTTTAACAGTGCAAGCATTTCAAAAGAAATACAGCTACTCTGGAAGCACAAGTAATCCCAATACTCTAGGTATGGTGAAGGGTATGTGATGATGTGGGGCTATTTTAATTCCAAAGGCCAAGGGAACTTTATCAGGATGCATAGTATCCTGGATCCATGAAATAACTGGCCTTTAAAAATAAAAATCTGCCTGCCTCTATGGGAATTTATCATAGGGGTGTACTTACTTATGCCCCCTGGATTTTAAGGAAGAAAATTTATTTATTCACGATACATTATTCATTCACAAAGAAAATTGGTGTTCTCAAAGGTTGGATTTTACCAATTCTTTTCAATTAAGGCAATAAGATCATTTTCCAAAAGATGTTTTTTTTATTCCTTTGACTTTTTAGTCAAAGGAACTTTTTAGTCAACTTTAGCATGGGTTCCAATACTCATGAGCAGCACTGTATGCCATCAGAATAATTTGCAAGATGCAGTAAACACTAATGAAAGAAGTACTCAGCACATTGAGTAATTCAGTAGATATAAAATATATTCCTTTACAAGTGAAAGTCCAACATTCAAATGTTTACTTAAGTAAAAGTACTGTGCAGAATTGTTCCTAAGTACCTACAGGGCTTGTGTAAATGTACTTGGTTACATTCCACCATTGACTACATTCTTCACATAGGGGCTTTACATGTTTAGACTTGATCATAGATCTCTACTTGCTTTTCTACTAATGCTTGCTTGACCTACAGTATAAGACTCCTGACAATGTGCCAGAGTCCACCTTATTCCTGATACTATTTTAGGCTCCGCTACACATTGCAAAGGTCTGATCACATTATATAAGCATTTGGATCGAATCAATTTTCTGCAAAAAAACACAGAAGACCCATAACCGTACTGTATGGTGATCTCTAAAATATTACAATAACAAATGGCTAGTACATGTTTTTTTTTTGTTTGTTTTCTTTTTAAAACAACCCCACCACTGCCTTTTTGACTCTAGCCGTGCACATGCACAGTAAGGTGCTTGCTTGTCTCAGTGTTACTACTTTCTGATCATGTTTTTCTTCTGTTTGTCTGTTCCTGGTGGATTCAGACCACCCCTGATACTACTTGGAATGAACACATTGTGATGGAAGGAGGATATCTGCGGATCACTGTTGAAACTGTCTGTGGAGGCAAAAGTAGTACGAAGGTTGTCAAGAAAACCAACTACACAGGTTTGTTCAGCATTACCCTTAATAACACCTGATTTTGTTCTCCAAGTTTGAATGCTTTTGAGTGGACACACTCAAAAGCAAGTTTTGATCCATTTATTTACATCAGTGTATCTGTTTATTAAGATGAGTGTATGTGTCTCTTTTCCTCTCAGAGCTGGTGAAGAATTTGCAGTGCAACAGCCGTTCCGCTAAACAAACTCTCTGCTTCTGGCTTCCGGGCAGTTACGCTCCAGATCTAAAGTTTTACTATCGGTATGTGGGTTTTTTTTTGTTTTGTTTTTTTAACAAAAGGACATTGGGGAGCAATGCTGTAGATCCAAAGTTGTCTCATAGTAATTTTAGTAAACTAAAACTCACTATTACACAGTGTATGTAAGTAAGCAATTGCAATATTTCCTGATATACAGCGGTTCATTTTGGTTTCATCTGTAAGCAATTGCAATATTTCCTGATATACAGCGGTTCATTTTGGTTTCATCACATAAGAGTCAGACTAGTCCCAAGTGAATGTAGGTTTAAACTGATGCTAAATTCCTCAGGTTTAATGACTCAGCTCTTTATCAGTCCAGGCCTCGGGCCGGTGACATTTCGGGTTCAGGCATTGTGCGTTGACTATGTGACGCTTAAGCCAATGTTTGGAAATGTAGTGCAACCTCTTTGTCAACAGCCATGGGCATAACCAGAAATCCAAAGCTGATGTCCATGTGGATGTTGTTCGCCATCAAATGCTAACAGTTGTATCATGAGGTCGGAAAAAACAATGGAAATCAACCAATTCACTGTCATGGAGATAATTTAACTAGATGGTAAGATACTTAAAGTGCTCATATTATGCTCATTTTCAGGTTAATAATTGTATTTAGAGGTTATATCAGAATAGGTTTACATGGTTTCATTTAAAAAAAAAAAAAAAAAGCACCATATTTTTGTTGTACTGCACATGCTGCAGCTCCTCTTTTCACCCTGTGTGTTGAGCTCTCTGTTTTAGCTACAGAGTGAGGCATCTCACTTCTGTTCCATCTTTGTTGGGAGTCGCACATGCACATTAGCTAGGTAAGGACTACTAGCCAGTCAGAAGTAGAGTATGAGGGTGTGCCCTGACAATTCAATTCAATTCAATTTTATTTATAGTGTCAAATCATAACAAGAATTATCTCAGGACACTGTACAGATAGAGTGTAGGTCTAGACCACACTCTGTAATTTCCAAGGACCCAACAATTCCAGTGATTCCCCCAAGAGCATGCATGAATGTGTAAGTGCGACAGTGGCAAGGAAAAACTCCCTTTTAGGAAGAAACCTCGGACAGACCCAGGCTCTTGGTAGGCGGTGTCTGACGATGCCGGTTGGGGGTTTGATGAACAATGGCAATAAAAAGTCACAATTAAGATAATGACTAGAGTAATTGTAATAGTTCATGGTGTCGTAGAGCACATCATGGCGTAACAGGGCGTTGGCCGGACATAGCGAGTCGACGGCGGGCATTGCAGGGTGTAATGGGGCACAGCAGGTCGTAGGGCAGGACCACAGCGACAGCTGCCACCATGATGTAGGTGCCATCATGATCCAAGATGATGGTGCTGGGGGGACAAAGAACATACGGACTCCGGGGAAGCTCCCCGGAGCTAGGTTAATAACAAGCATTTCTGGAACATGAATACACACAGATGGAAAGAGAGAGGAGAGTGGAGCTATAGCTATAGAGCTCAAGAACTATAACCGCATAGGGAGGCTGTGTTGTGGCTACACACCTTCCCCCGCCGGTCTACGCTAGCGCTGCGACACCTTACTGCCTAAGTATGCGTAAGCTTTCTATGGGGAGAAGCAGTGACAGGATGGGTGTGCGCCATGACTGAGGCTACACACCCACCCCCCCCCCGGTCTAGGCGCACGCTGCAACTCCTCATACCCTAAATATAGTAAGCTTTCTATGAAGAGAAGCAGAGATATGAAGTAGGTGCGTCATGACTATGGCTATACACCTTCCTCCGCCGGTCCAGGCGAATGCTGCAACTCCTAACTTCCTAACTATAAGCTTTATCGAAGAGGACAGTTTTAAGTTTACTCTTAAAAATGGTGACGGTGTCTGCCTCCCGAACCCAGACTGGGAGCTGGTTCCACAGGAGAGGAGCCTGGTAGCTGAAGGCTCTGGGTCCCATTCTACTTTTAGAGACTCTGGGAACCACAAGTAACTCTGCATTCTGGGAGCGCAGTGCTCTAGTCGGACAATAAGGTACTAAGAGCTCTTCAAGATATGAAGGTGCTTGACCATTTAGAGCTTTGTAGGTCAGGAGAAGGATTTTAAATTCAATCCTGGATTTTACAGGAAGCCAATGCAAAGAAGCTAATACAGGAGAAATATGATCTCTTTTCTTAGTTCTTGTCAGAATACGCGCTGCAGCATTCTGGATCAGCTGGAGAGTCTTGAGGGATTTATTTGAGCATCCTGATAGTAGCGAATTACAGTAGTCCAGCCTAGAAGTAACAAATGCGTGGACAAGTTTTTCAGCATCGTTTTGAGACAGGATGTTCCTAATTTTGGCAATATTACGAAGGTGGAAAAAAGCTGTTCTTGAGGTTTGTTTTAAGTGGGCGTTAAAGGATAAATCCTGATCAAAAATAACTCCTAGATTTCTGACAGTAGTGCTGGAAGCCATGACAATGCCGTCCAGAGTAGTTATATCTTCGGATAATGAAGTTCGGGTGTGTTTAGCGCCCAGCACAATAACCTCAGTTTTGTTCGAGTTCAACTTCAGGAAATTTTTGGTCATCCATGATTTTATATCTTTAATGCACACTTGCAGTTTAGCTAACTGACTGATTTCGTCTGGCTTGATTGATAAGTATAATTGGGTGTCATCTGCATAACAGTGAAAGTTAATTGAGTGTTTCCTAATAATATTGCCTAGAGGAAGCATATACAAGGAGAATAGAATTGGTCCAAGCACTGAGCCTTGAGGAACCCCATGGCTAACTTTGGCATACCTGGAGGATTTATCGTTGATATTAACAAATTGAGATCGATCAGAGAAATAGGACTTAAACCAGCTTAGTGCGATTCCTTTAATGCCAACTAAGCGTTCCAGTCTCTGTAAAAGGATTGTATGGTCAATAGTGTCGAATGCAGCACTAAGATCTAATAACACAAGTATGGAGACAAGTCCTTTGTCAGCAGCAGTTAAAAAGTCGTTTGTAATTTTCACCAGTGCCGTCTCTGTGCTATGATGCTTTCTAAATCCTGACTGAAAGTCCTCAAATAGACTATTCCTATGTAGAAAGTCACATAACTGATTAGCGACTACCTTCTCAAGGATCTTGGAGAGAAAGGGAAGGTTTGATATAGGTCTATAGTTGGCTAAGACCTCAGGATCGAGGGTAGGTTTTTTCAGAAGAGGTTTTATCACAGCTACTTTAAATGACTGCGGTACATAACCTGTTAATAAAGACATATTGATCATATCTAGTAATGAAGTGTTAACCACGGGTAACGCTTCTTTAAGTAGCCTCGTTGGGATGGGGTCTAAGAGACAGGTAGAAGGCTTTGCTGAAAATACCTTTAGCATTAATTGTTGAAGGTCTATAGGAGAAAAGGAGTCAAAGTATATGTCAGGTCTTGTCGTTCTTTCTAGCACTCCTGTATCACAAGGTGAACCGTTAGAAGTTGAGGGCAAAAGGTGATGAATTCCATCCCTAATTGTTATGATTTTATCATTAAAGAAACTCATGAAGTCGTCACTACTAAGAGCTAGGGGAATAGATGGCTCAGTAGAGCTGTGACTACCTGTCAGCCTGGCTACAGTGCTGAAAAGAAACCTTGGGTTGTTCTTGTTTTCTTCTATTAATGACGAGTAATAGTCTGATCTGGCATTTCTGAGGGCCCTCCTGTAGGTTTTTAAACTATCTTGCCAATCTAAACAAGATTCTTCCAGTTTGGAGGAACGCCATTTACTTTCAAGTTTCCGTGAGATTTGTTTTAATTTGCGAGTTTGGGCGTTATACCAAGGTGCTAGTTTCCTTTGCTTCATCATCTTCTTTTTGAGAGGAGCAACAGAGTCTAGTAGCTAGGTAAGGACTACTAGCCAGTCAGAAGCAGAGTATGAGGGCGTGTCCTGACAGTACCTAGTTAAGGACTACTAGCCAGTCAGAAGTAGAGTATGAGGGCGTGCCCTGACAGTACCTAGGTAAGGACTACTAGCCATTCAGAAGCAGAGTATGAGGGCGTGCCCTGACAGTAGCTAGGTAAGGACTACTAGCCAGTCAGAAGCAGAGTATGAGGGCAGGCCACACTAGCAGCTAGGCATTATAACGTGTGTTACAAAGTGACCACGTTTGTCTCTGAAGTAAAGGCTGGACTACAATAGAGCTGTTTGGAGCAGTTTGTGAACAGTGTTTTCTGTTGGAGATGGTAAGTCCCTTTGGGGGGGACTTTGGCCTTTTTCACTTTGTAACCCTATAACATGCACAAAAAAGATATATAACACAATAAAGGAAAGGGAAAAAGGCCAAAAAGAATAATGTGAGCACTTTAATAACACCAGCGCTTAAACAGTCCTGGGTGAAGCAGACAGCATGCAGTGGAACAGAGCGACAGGAAATCACTATCATGTGTTTGGGGACTGCTCTGGGATCAGCCTATTTCTAGATCCACATGGTTAAATTAATGCATACCATCTGAGTAAATTAAACGATAAGACGCTACAACTGGCCAGCTGCAGACTTCTCCATAAAGTTTTGAAAACTCTGTAAATGCACAAAATAGTTCTGGTTTCTTTACTTCACCGTGACACACCACAAATTGTGGTTTTCATACTTAGGTTTTTGTATGGATAAAAAAAAAAAAATCTACACAGAGCCAGGCTAGCTGTTTGCCCTTTCCCTTTTTTTCCCTACGTCTTTATGCTAAGCTAAGCTAACCATCTTTTGGCGCATATTTTACACAAGAGTGGTATTGATCCCATCAAAATGTCAAACTATTCCTTTAACTTTATTGACCAGTTTCATGTCTGTTTTTGATGTTGTCCACTTGGCCAGGTTGGATTAGCATAGTCTGTGAAGAATTGGGCTTATTAAATATTTGTAAATGAATTAGTGAATAGATTCATTCATTTACTTCTTTTAGGATTTCAGGAATATGGTGCAGCATGAAAGTAAATTACATTTTCCTCTATCTTTCCAAGGTTACAGAATGAGGATTTCAGCGTTTCTGCCAACGTCAAGTCCCCCAACCTAACCGAGTGCTTAGAGTACCGTTACACTGACGGAGTGAGGACTGGTTGTGATCTGAAGGCGAACATCCACCAGTCCATCGAAATCTTGTTGAATGGAACGCATAACAACAGCCTTGCCAGGAACACCTTCAAGAAATGGCTTAAAAAGAACAGTATGTAGACTAACCAGTACTAATGAAGTAGCAAGACTATGGAGTCTGTTGAAACACTTCACACTTCCCCATTCAATTTCAGAGTTATAGGAGAAGTGTGTGTGTGTGTGTGTGTGTGTGTGTGTGTGTGTGTGTGTGTGTGTGTGTGTGTGTGTGTGTGTGTGTGTGTGTGTGTGTGTGTGTGTGTGTGTGTGTGTGTGTGTGTGTGTGTGTACCGCACGTTCTGATGTAATGATATCAAAATGTACAACTCTGGACAACACGCAATGCATGCCATTTTAGGATAGCACAAATGTCTGAAAGGGATTTTTCAAGAGACCTTTACAGTATTGAATGATTGTGTAAAAGGGCTGAACGATTTTTGGGGGGTGGGAATCAAATAGCTATTTGCCTGCCACATATTGCGGTAACGATTCTATTTGCGATACAAAAAAAAAATAGTAATACAAAAAGTGTAGCTCAAGTTCAATATTCACTGTGTAACAGACACAACTCTTTATTCTTATGCAGGGATGAGAACATAGATATCAATTGCCAGCAACAAGTGTTCATCTTTTATTAAGCGTGGAACGTTGAATCTGTGATACGTAACATTCCAGCATTTATCATATGAAATAACAGTACATATAATGATTTTAAAAAAGCGGAATCATGAAAATGTTGAACCAAATGTTACACCAAACATTCAACAAGATATTCACGTTTGATTAATGGCGGTCTTCACGACCAGCTAATCGCATTCTTTCGAATCGCGATTGAAAGCGATTAATCGTTCAGCCCTGATTGTGTATAACTGGATTGTAGCTACTATATCTCTTTAATGTCTGTCTCCGTGCAGTGAGACCTCCTGCCCTTAGTTGGACACTCACTAAAACTGAGGATAATTTCCTTAATATCAGCTGGACTCCTCCTGACATCCCAGTGCAATGGACATATATAATACGTTACACTGAGTGTAATGAAAAAAAGGTAAGAGACACACCAGTACAACCTTTTAGATGTTTGTCTCTAATGTCTTAAAATTCAAGCTGGGTCTTTTTTTTTTTTTTTTTTGGTCTGTTTTTGTCTTATAGAGGAATTCAGTGGACGCAACTTTTAGCTGAGATGTAGCATCTGGGTACCTAATTGTTTTACTTCTATATTTACTTCTAAACCATCTGAACCACAACCCCTAAAAACATTTGCAAAGACCTAAAAACAAAAAGAAAAGAAAAAGAAATCCTACATTGTTTACATTGCTGTCAGGCAGGATTGTGAATTGTGTTGCCTGCGGTGCTCCTCATGTGCGTGCACAATGCAAACAAAAATGGACCCACTTGTAAAAGATATTGTTCCAGTACACTACTAGTGGTCAAAGACTTCTCTAAAGCAGAGATCTTCAACAGGGGGTCTGAGGGTACATTTTATACAATGTATGTAGCAAGGGGGTCCCTGCTAAAAAATGTTGAAGACCCCTGCTCTAAAGGGTACATTTTAAAGGGGCGCAGTTTCAAAAACAATCTAAAGTGTTTTTGTTTTAGGGTTTTGAATTTGTGACTTTGGTGTACACCATGGGTCTTCAACATTTTTTAGGCCAAGGACCCCTTCACTGAAAGAGAGACGGAGCAGGGACCCCCTACTACATATATCGTATAAAATGTAGTTGCATGGACCTACAATAACGTGTAGGGTGGCCTAAAGCCTTTACACATACCTTTTTACGGTGCATACAATACTAATATAAGCTTTTAAAATAAAAACAATGTTGGCATATTCATATATTTATACATGTTTTAATGTTAAAAAGCTTAACTGTATCTGTGGATGGCTACCTTATCTATAGGCCACATAAAACATATGTCAGATTCATGTGTATGTATATTTTCAGACATATTTTATAGTTTATTTTTTATTTATTTTTTTAAACCATTGAACAATAATTTGGCGGCCCCCCTGCAGCTACTCTGAGGACCCCCTAGGAGTCCCGGACCCCCTGTTGAAGATCTGTGGTGTACACCAAATACCTGCAGAACTAAAGAAGTTATCAGCCTCAGCTGTATTTTTCTCTCCTCATTTGTACCCTAAAAAAATCTTCAATTACCTGGGAATGTTAAAGAGTGGAAAACCACATAAATCCAAATACATAAAGTCATATAGTTGTTGGTTTTTAAAGTCATACGTTTCAAAGCTTCTTCTTCGTTTAGTTTTTTAGAGGCGGTTTGCAGCCAAAATGTTGGATTAGGGCCTCCTACTGGGTTGTAAATAAGTCTCCATTCTCCTTCCTCTAATCCAAGTTAAATAATAATAATAAAAAAAAAAAAAAGTAAGAAAAGAAAATAAAAAGCCCCCACACTTCCATTCCAGTAATTCCCATAATACCCCAAAACAAAGATTTTCTGTTCTTAGATTTCCTTCCTGCCTCATTATCACAGTTGTACTCACCATTGCCAGGAACTTCATTTTGTCGTTAACACTAACAGTATTCATCATCATGCGTTACTTCTTGAATTTCTCCTTTCCTAGCTGCTTCCTCACGGCCCAACCTTCTCTCCAACCTGATTGTTACGACTTCTGTCTCTTTGTTTATCTTTGGACCGTCTGCTCGTCCTGCTTCGTGACCCCTCCCACACCGATCACACGTGGCTTCTTCCCCACAGTTTCTGCTGCTGCACATCTCATCTCCACATTTACCACATATCCCCAAATCACGTCTACAACACCAACATGCTGTGTCTAAATGACCAACAATGTCCGCGCTGAATAGGCTTAGCTATGTAACAGATATGTGGTCCAAGAATGCCCTCTTCTCCACATGTCAAATCTTTAAATTCCATTTCAAAATGATGTCAAACAGCAGTGGTTAATTTCACAGTAAAGTATGCCCGTTGCTCCTAAGATTCATATTATTATGGCCATAGTTTACTCTGAAAGTCATATTGTCAGATTCATTATTGTGCTGGAACAATTAGTCAACTAATTGATTAGATGCTGTTACAGTTGTGCTTTCATTTTCTCCCAGACTAAACGGGTTGGAAACGGAGAAACATCCACTCTGTTGGACCTGGTCCATCGCTGTCAGTACAGTATTGATATTAAAGCAGAATATAGGAATAGAGAAACCCAAGGATATACACCATGGAGTGATGTGAAGTATTTTGGTATGTTCAGCATCTCTATCTATTTGTTTATTTTGTTTGATTAGCTGCATCGCAAAAATGAACTGTCCAGCAGTTTAAAGCCACTCTGTGTAGGATTTGAAAAGGACTCAAAGACTCAAATCATTTTACAATGTTGCACTGGTACTTTTAGCAAAAGTAAAGGATCTTAATATGGCCTCCACCACTGTCTGTCAAAACAAGGGATTTAGACTGTAACTTGAAAACACTGTAGCTGTATAGGTCACTCTTGAGACGATCATAATGTTGCTGACGTTTGTGTATGCATCTGCAGAAACGGGTCCTGATGCATGGCTGTCGGCTGCCATTATCGCCCCATTGATTTTCGCTGGCCTGGCAGTCCTGCTTTGTGTGTGTTTCAGGAAGTATGTGAAGTCTTCATATTTTTGCTTGGCCTCCTATTGGTTTTAGTTGTTTGCTTGCCTCTGATATTTAACTCTCTCTGTCCAGGAATAAGGAACAGATTTTTCCCCAAATACCAAAACCTCGGGACCTCATCAGTGATATTTTTGACAACAACAATGAGGTGAATGTTTTATCTTTATTTTTTTATATTAAGCCTAGGGTTACTTCCAGATTTCCATGTATCCTTTGTGCCGGGCGCAGTAACCTCGAAGAAATTGCACAATCAATTTTCTCATCTAAATCCCGGCATGTAAGCCCCAAATATCTACTGTAACTGTACCCTGGGACAGCAAACAAATGCCCTTTTTACACTGCATATCCTGCATGACCCTAGGATAACTAAGCCTCTTTTCTCACACACACACACACACACACACACACACACACACACACACACACACACACACTGTTTACTCAGAGTTGACCCATACAATTCACCCTGCACTTCTACCAGCCCTGGGTTAAATGTCCATTGGTACATGTGGCTAATGTTTACATTCTGTAGACGTGACAAAGAAGCTGTGTGACAAAAACAACGTGACACATAAGGGGCTTTCCGACCGGAGGGATTTTTGCAGTTCTTAGAACTAAACTTTCCTAGAACACTTTTTTCGTCGTGGGCCGCAGTAGCGTACTTTTTTAGCTCCTACTTCAGAGCAGGGTCTTTTCCCTTTTCCTAGGTGTACTTGATTGGTCGACCTTATAAGTCACGCCCACTGCCAACTCGGAACTTGCAGACAGAGCAACAACCAACAACGGGACATTTTTAACAGTTTTCACCATCTTATTCATCATTAAATTCACGTCTGACAACGTTTTAGGCGAGAAATTAACTGTTTAGATTTCGAATATAGGCAGTCTTGCGAAAATTGATGCCGAATTGACAATTTGCTTCAAAGTTTTTGGAGTTGAGAAGCTCCATGAAGTGAGGTGACAGCCAGCATGCGCCTGCCCTGGCCTCTAGCTCGTCGCTGGGCCAGTCATGCTCAGACACCTCGCTGTGAGCTGGAGGTCTCTCAGAACGCTCTCGTAAATAAGAGGCTTTCATTTCGCCGTTGACGGTTCGTTTGTTTAAATATCACAACACATGTCCATCATAAGATTAACGGGAACCTGTGGTGGTCTTTTCGGAGTTAAACTCCACAAGCGTGTCCTGCGGATCGCCGGCCGTCTCACACACACACAGTCACACACACACACACACACACACGCACACACACGTCCACAGCGCAGCAGGCAGAGGCGGGGTCTGTTCCGAATCCCAGTCCCTATGGCCACTTGGCCAGTGGGAATGCAAACGGAAAAAAAGATTTTGGGGGAGAGTAGTTCTTAGAACTGCTTAGAAGTACTATCCGGTCATAAAGCACCTATATTACATTCTTTACTTTAGCCCCGTTTTCACACTGGCAACTTTTAGCCAAAAAAGGCTAACCCTGCTCCAGAGCAGGGCCAGCAAGGCTAATAAAGTCGAGGTTTGCCGATTTTTGTAATGTGCCAGTGTGAAAGCTTTCTTAGCCCCAGGCTAAGTGCAGTGTGAAAAGCCCTGAAGAGCTGGACAAAATAACAAGAGCACATGATGAATATAATAATTCTAACAACGCCATAGAATGCAGCCTCAATTGTTCTCCTCCACAAGTTCTCAAACCAAACTGTCCACACTAGGAACATATGATTAAATGCCACACTGGTGTTTGGCTTTCTCTTAAACACTGGTGTTTGGCTTTCTCTTTACTTCTTCTTTTCCTCAGAGCACTGTTTACAACCTGTACATGCCGGCAGAGGAAGAAGACAACTGTAAAATCACTCTGGTGGATGAGTCCCATATCAACAACCTGGACTAATGTCTCTGCAGTGGCAACAACTTCAACCCGCAACAGCTAAAAAGTCGCCCACAAAGCTTACTCACTATTATTAGACCAGAGGTCGGCAACCTTTTTTAATACGAAGTGCCATGTTAAAATGTTCTTGTTAATCAGTGTGCCATATCAGCATTAAGCCTGCCATCATCTATTGAGCCCGCTCAGGTAGCGTTATTTTTTTCCTTACAATTCTGCGAAGAAGCCAACGAGTACTAGCCAAGAGGGTAGGGAGAGTAGGGCAGGTCTTTAGCGGCATGCAGATGGGTCAAAAGTCAATCAAACTAACTTAACCCTTGTGTTGACTTTGGGTCACATTGACCCGTTTTTAAATTTTTATTTATCAGAAAATATGGGACGTAGAAATAAGCGCTGAAAGTGTGTAGAAGAAATATTTAAAACGTTGGAAAAAGCAAAAACAAACTGAAAAAAAAGCCGTCAAAAACGTCGGCAAAAAATGTTTTGTTTTTTCAAGGTTGAAGGGAAGACAACACAAGGGTTAAATAATAGGCTGTGCTGCTGTAAATGGTAATTTGGCATGCAGATGAGAGGACAGTTTAACTATTCCAAAAATCTCTTGCACACTTACTGCTAGCGTACCTTAGGTCAAGCTACCGCGTGCCAACATTGTGTTGAGGGTTGCTGATCCCTGATTTAGACGGAGTAGTCTCGCATTGCCAGACCTTCCTCCACAGCGCTGCGGAGGAGGGTCTGGCTAGTCCACACAGCATTCTGTGATGGGACAGAAACGCTCTAGTTTATTGGCATTTCTTTAAACCAATCACAATCGCCTTGGCTGGCGCTAAGCAAAATGGCCTCGGGAAGGAACTTGTTTTGGACCATAGTCCTCAGAAATCCACCGGAGTTTAGAACGCCAATACAAAGGAAGAGGAAGATGAAGGACAACCGGCCGAAAAGAGTGACATCCGGCGGAATTTGCGGTGGCACCTGAGTAATCCCGGAAGTGGAACTTCGTGGATGTAGACTATAGACAGAGTATTGTGCAAGTGACACGGAACTGGAGGTCTTTATCAGCCCAAATATGTCCTCACGTTTTCAAATGCCAAGTTCGCGTTGACATTAACATTCTAGATGTAGAATCTTTTATCACCGTGATTATGTTTACGCACACCAGCAGCTCCTTTTTTGGAAATGAGATCAAATGTTATTTTTGCCCAATAATTCCACCATTACATTGAATGAACCAAACAAGTATGTCCATTCCTCTACATGTCATTTAGCTGACGCTTTTATCCAAAGCAACTTACAATTGCTATATATATATATATATATGTATATATGTATGTATATATATATATGTATGTATATGTATATATATATATATATATATATATATATATATATATATATATATATATATATATATATATATGTATATGTATATATATATATATATATATATATATATATATATATATATATATATATATGTATATGTATATGTATGTCAGAGGCTGCACGTCTCTGGAGCTACTAGGGGTTAGGTGTCTTGCTCAGGGACACAGTGGTTGATGTATCACAGTGGGACTTGACCCCAGACCTCCCACACCAAAGGCATGTATCATATCCGCTGTGCCATCACTACCCCACATGAGCATATATTTCTCTTAAACTGCACTGCTGTGCTTCAGCCAGTACTTTTATACTTCTCTACATCCATGTATCCCCCAGAGGTGCTTTTTTGTTGATAATTGATTCATTGTTTTATCATTAACCAAGCTAAAACATTGGCTGGTCCAAGTTTGTGTGAGGATTTTCTGCTTTTCTCTGTTTATATATATATATATATATATATATATATATATATATATATATATATATATATATATATATATATATATATATATATTGTCTATTGAATATCATTGACTTGTACTGAGCAAGTACAAGTAAATTTTTTTTTATAGAATGGTTTTCATGAAGAAACCATTCTATAAAGGTGTGGCCTTCAGGGGACTGAATGCTTGCAGACTACACGTCCTCTGAAAAAACCACACATTACAAACAATGTCGCTTGCTTGTTTCAGCTCGGGACAAAAGCCACGGAAACACCTGGCTCTCTTGTGCAATGTAATAACACCTTCTTAAAAATATATTTAACGGGGGCGACCTCTAGCTCATCCAGTCAGAGCGTGCGCCCCATTGGCGTTCTTGCCACAGGTTAGATGATAAAACTGATAACCATTCTTAACATCTAAATGGAAAAGATGTTGCTGGAACCAACAGTGCTTAGCTTAGCTTAGCATCAATACTGGAAACAGCTAGCTTTGCTGAGTCCAAAGGAAGAACATCTACCTACCCAGCACCTCTAAAGGACTTTTCACTTTAGAATTTAAAACCCATTTGAATTGTAGAATTACCTTTACTATTACCACAGTATATCTCATGTGTTTACTCTGTTCAAATAAAGTGTCACATTGTGCTTTTAAGGGGGGTTTTGTGCCAGACTTTTTTTCTGTAATGGGCAGTATCCTTCAGTGGTGGAAGAAGTACTCAGATCCTTTACTTAAGTAAAAGAAGAAATACTATAGTCTACAAACACTCCATTACAAGTAAATCTTAGATTAGATTAGATTCAACTGTATTGTCATTGTGCAGTGTACAAGTACAAAGACAGCGAAATGCCGTTTGTGTCCAACCAGAAGTGCAAAAAAATGCAGAAAAGTGCAATGCGATATACAAAGTATAGACATGTGGTGCATAGGCAGAATAAATATGGCTATGTAATATGTACATGTATGAACAACATGTACAGATATGTACAATGTAGTAGCAGTATAGTGTTGTATCACTATAACGAATACATGTAAGGGCATTTTATTAATGTTAATTTGTGTACTACTGCCTAGATTAGTAGTATTGCACTGTAAAATCATGTTTTTTTTTTATGTGAAAAGTAACTATAAGTTTCTGTGTGTCTAAATGTCATAGAGAGAAAGAAAACAAAGTACATTTCCTGAAATGGAGTGGAGTAGAAGTATAAACCAGCATAGTATGGAAATACTCAAGTAAAGTACAAGGCAAGCTCAAAACTCTTCTTACTTTAAGTTCAGAGTAAATGTACTTAGTTACTTTCCTCTACTGGTATCCTGTTTTGTAAACTCTGTCATATTTGTCCTTTTTCCTTTAGACCAATTTCTGAATACCTACAGAGTAGAGTGATAAGAGTTGACAAGCTTTGGTAGATGCATTATCAGTGCCTACTGTATGAACGGAATTTGATCATATTGACCTGAATTGAGTTGGAACTAAACGTTTCGCAATACCGACTTTTGCGAAATCATGACTGTAGTGAGCCTTGCCTTTTGTGCCACTTCCTTGAATGGACTTGTCACAAACTGTTGAAACAGGTTATACAGTAAGTCTGTGTATTATGTGTCCTAAAGGTAATTTATGAATACAGTTGGTCCTAACACAGACGCAGAGCATTCTGTATGTGGGCAGGCAGACCTGGACATTCTAACATCAAAAAAGAACTCCAGTCTGAACCAAACTAATTTAGAGCAGATCAAGACTTTGAGATTAGCGTGATCAACAGAACTGAAAGCGATACTATACGTTCTAAGAACAGATGAAATGAGAAAAGACTGATGATGATTCTTTCAAGTTTCAGTTCCACTCAGTCTTAGAATGAAATTTGTGGATGACCAAGTATTTCTTTAGTAACTTGCCAAACACGGAAGTTTTGAAACTGATATTAAAATTGCTTAATTTTTTAACATCCTGTGGCTTTTTCAAGAGCAGTTGAACAATAACAGTAGCCTACATTTCTTAAAAAAAAAAAAAAAGTGTATACTATGTTGTGTAATCTAGATGATTCCATCTTATTGAGGCCTTACATTCCGCCTCAGGCCTGTGTTAGTGAGGCGTTACTGCACTTGGCCGACCAGATAATTAATGTAGAGAAAAAACATCCTGACTCCCTGCTCATTGTTCGTGGGGACTTCAACAGAGCAAACCTCAGCCGTGAACTTCCAAAGTATAGACAGCATATTAAGTGCCCCACCAGGGGCACTAACACACTGGACCACTGCTATACTACATTAAAGGACGCCTATCGCTCTGTCCCACGTGCATCTTTGGGACTCTCTGATCACCGTCTGGTCCATCTTGTCCCGACATACAGGCAGAAACTAAGATCTGCTAAACCTGTTGTAAAGAGTGTAAAAAGATGGACCAACGAATCAAAGCTGGATTTACAGGCCTGCTTTGACTGTACTGACTGGAGTGTTTTTGAGGCTGCAGCCATTGATCTTGACGAATTAACTGACACTGTGACATCTTACATCAGTTTTTGTGAGGACGTGTGTGTGCCGACTAAAACCTTCTGCGCATATAACAACCAAAAACCCTGGTTCACAGCAAAACTCAGACAGATTCGTCAGTCCAAAGAGGAGGTCTTCAGAAGTGGGGACAGAGTCCTGTATAACCAGGCCAGGAACACGCTGACCAAAGAGATCAAAGCAGCTAAGAGGAGCTATGCTGATGAGCTGGAAAACCGCTTCCTAAACCGCGCCCCTCGGTCAGTGTGGAGAGGCCTGCAGACACTCACAGGAGACCATCCCACAACACTGCTGGTCCTGAACAACTGGCTGACCAGCTGAATGGATTCTACTGTATGTTTGAAAACACACCCCTCCCCCACACCAACTCACACTTCAGACAATCTTCCCCCAACCTCCACGCTGTCACATCAATTTAGGTTCACAATACATATTGGCCCACCTAGTTTTTGTCGCTTTTTCTAATGTCATTTTTTTGGACGATTTGTAACTTTTTGGGCCCTTTTTTTTGCTGTGATGGCTGAGGAACTTTTTCCTGACTTATTTAGGACTTTATGTGGAGCAAACTGTAAGTGAGAAGACTATATATAACACATACAATAATACAGTCAAGGATATTTGACTTTTCGATTAAATAAAAGCATATCAACAAACTAAACATGTCTGGCCCTTGACGTGATTCTTATTTTCCAGTGTGGCCCTTAGTGAAGTTGAGTTTGACACCCCTGCTCTACACCAATGACTGCACCTCAGGAGACCCATCTGTTAAACTCCTGAAGTTCGCTGACGACACAGCGGTCATCGGCCTCATCCGGGACGGTGATGAGTCGGCCTACAGACGGGAGGTTGATCAGCTAGCTCTCTGGTGCGGTCAGAACAACCTTAAGCTTAACACGCTCAAAACTGTGGAGATGATCATGGACTTCAACAGCCCTGTGTCTGCTGTGGAATCCTTCAGGTTTCTGGAATCCACTATATCCCAGGACCTAAAGTGGGAGCCCAACACTGACACCATCATCAAGAAGGCCCAGCAGAGGATGTACTTCCTGCACCAGCTCAGGAAGCTCAACCTGCCTAAAGAGCTGCTGATCCACTTCTACACAGCCATCATCCAGTCTGTCCTCTGCACGTCCATCACTGTCTGGTTTGGATTTGCAAACCAAAAAGGACAGGAGCAGACTACAACTGACAGTTAGGACTGCAGAAAAGATCATCGGTGCCAACCTGCCCTCCATTCATGACTTCTACACTTCCAGAGTCAGGAAACGGGGCAGGAAACATCACTGCAGACCCATCCCACCCCGGACACAACCTGTTCCAGCTTCTCCTCTCTGGTAGGCGCTACAGGGCACTGTATGCCAAAACCAACAGACTCAGGAACAGTTTCTTTCCACAAGCCATCACTCTGATGAACAGCTGACTTCTGTCTCACAGAGTCAGGTTCAATTCCTGTGCAATAACCCAGCAACACTGTATCTAATCAGCACCTGTTTACTGGTTCCACTTAATATTTATTCATCATTCTCTATTTCAGAGCTGTTCATATACTGTTCATATTGTAATATAATACTTATATAATAACATAATACCTATTTATTCCAGCATCCTTTGCACTATGCTCCATAATTAAAATAATAATAATTTATCACAAAAATAATTTACTCCTGCACACTTTGCACTCTTCACTGCACCACTGCCTCAACCTGTCTATATTGTTTCTGTTTATAGCGTGTATATATCGTTTGTTGTTGTTTATTTTGTATGAGTAAGCACATTGTGAACAATGTATAATCCAAAGCAAAATTCCTCGTATGTGTCCTCATACCTGGTGAATAAAGCTGATTCTGATTGTGATTCGGATTATTGAGGCCTGTGTCTGACTGTGGATCCTTTCTGTCCAAGATCACTGGAATGTAAATGTGTAGGGTGGAATTTGCTTTGTGTGATTTACAGGATGAGTGGACTGCATGGCAGACTAAAGGGGGGGGGGGGGGGGGGTATCTGCCAGGTTTAAAGGCAGCGTCATGCATCGACACTGGTGAAATACAGAGATCATCATGGCTAAAAAAAAACAGAGGGGAACGAGCCTTTTCTGTAGTAGCCCCCAAACTCTGGAATTCCCTCCCACCCCATATCAAATCCTGTAATACAATCGCCACTTTTAAATCAAACCTGAAGACGCATTTTTACTCTCTTGCTTTTAACTCCCTTTAATTCCTTTTTCTCAACTTTTTCTTATCTTTTTGCATTTGCAAATGTTGTTCCATTGTTGTTTTATTCTATGTTACATGTATTTGACCCTACCTTCGCCTAAGGCATACTCTTTCTGCCTTCCCTGCTCTACCTGTAAAGCACTTTGGGTCAACTGTTGTTCGTTTAAATGTGCTATACAAATAAAATGACTTGACTTGATGGTTGTCATCTACAGTTACACAATATTCCACAAACCCTGCAGCATGGGACATAACCTACTTAGGTGTCCTTGACATGAAAAGTGTAGCTAACTAAGAATAAGTGAATGATGGCGTTACACTGTGGTGAAGGGCATGTGGAATGGGTTAGCTGATGCAATCGTGGTGTAACCCCACTAGTGTTACATTATAGCGACCGTGAGAGGTCTGCACCATAGATGGTCTGCACTACCACACTGATAGGCCTAGGAGAGGATTCCAAGCCATGGGTCCAAGACTATGAAGAGTAAAAATGGCCGTAAAATGTATATTTTCCATCAAATAAAAAACACCTTACATATTTTCACTCAGCTATATTTCCAATAGGCCTATAGTGTTATAGCAACATCCGCTGTTATTCCATAATTATAATTTTTTTCTTCCTCTGTGGATTGGTTCAAAATGGCTGCAAGCACCGGCTATCTTGAACCTGGCCTGTTTCGCTTCGTTTCTAAATCCGTTATAAAAATAAAAAAAAAATCGCCGGCTAATATAAGCTATAGCCTAATTCATGTTGCAGTGTGAACACGGGGAAAAGAAAGCTCCGGTAGGCACCATTGTGGCTCTATTAAGGCTATTTGAGCGACAAGCGTCAAGTTAGCTTGCATGACACAGGATTTCTGGTGGCGCACTTTCAAAATTGAAGCCTCTTTACGTTGACATTAATACGCAAATGACGCAGTGACGGCGACTTTTATTTTGTAACAACCCGAGCTCTAGACTTCCTGTTGGACGCCAGCTAACCACAGCTAACCTGACTCACGTCTGAGGGACTTACCCACATCAGAGTGGAGCAGCAGCACCCTCTGGTGGTCGACCCCCGACATAGCAACATGTCGGCTCAGACTGGTCCTGATGCTGCGAGGATGCAGAGAGTAGCGATGTGAGAGGATATAGATGTATGTAAACCGTGCCAGGCCCGAGTTATCCTGGCGCAGTCTCTGTGGCGCAATGGAATAGCGCGCTGGACTTCTAATCCAGAGGCTCCGGGTTCGAGTCCCGGCAGAGATGAGTCACTCTGTATGCCACACTGGCAGACCTGCGGTCATTTTTAGCAGATGGAAACGATGATGTTGTTTTTGGTTGCAGATTGTTATGCTGTAATAGTCGATAATCACTGTCCGTGCAATAATGTGAGTTGTAGTGACTAAATTGGAACACTCTCCCATCCCTCTCCTTCTATGTATGAATCATCACTCTCTTCTGGTATATTTGAACTATAATAGCGGAAAAATTCCTAGTATAGATTCAGTCTACTCATATGATCTATTTGCTTTTAAATGTCCTTAAAACCCTTGTATTTTTTTACATTGCATTTTTTTCTTATCTTAATTCTGCTTTTTGAGCTAGACCTCTCCCGAAAAAAAGACATTTGACATATTAACATTAGTAAAATGGCTATATCTTATATCTAAAAATCTTAACATTTGACAGTGTGCAAAATGTATTTTTTTTCAGTAGCCTATGTCCATAATCACAATTACAACCTAGTATTTATAACCTCACACAAAAAATATGAAATTATAAAACATTTAGACTAATATATCATAGGCTATTTTCCCCAAACGACCCAAGTTCTTCATAAACCATTCATAATACCTTTACATATGAATTCTTATTTACAGCCCCCCTGCAGGCTTTTGTCCGGCATTAAAGGTGCATCCAAACCAAATACCCTGTGTTTAAATATATATAAAAAAGATGAGTTAGAACGGTTCACATCTCTCATCAGGATTACATCTCAATCCCGTGTGCGTGCAGATATTTTGGGATCCTTGCTCCAGTTGTGCTCAGGAGACTATGCAGGGTCATCCTGGGTTTAGGACGCAAGGGGGCGCTCCAGTATCAGTAAGTCCCCACCCCCTCTTTGCCCTGGTCTGAGACGAGAGGAGCCGGCTCACTGTGTGCAGACCCACTGAGCTGTGACAGCTACAGTATCACGGGGAAACCGTCACCAAAATCTGTAGCCTACATTATGTGACAGGAATGAGGACATGTCATGGTCTGTTTACTCATCATGTGTTCGGGCTGTTTCATCATAGTGACATGACATCACTGCCTTATTCCATTAAATAGTCACCAGTAATGGTGTCTATGAATATTCCTACAGTAGCTGATTTGTTTTTCATAACGCCCTACTTACAGCAAAAAGCGATCTCCTCTAATATTTTAAGTTAAAATTGGTTAAAGTTAAAAAATAATAATAATAAAAGCACTATAGTTAACATTTTTAACTATAGTGCTTTTATTTTACCTGTATGTGTGTGTGTGTGTGTGTGTGTGTGTGCGCGCGCTTGTTTAACTATATTCTTGGGGTCCAAAAACTAGGAGTCCAGTATACTTGTGGGGCCAAAATGCTGGACCCCACAACTTTAAAGGGCTGTTTGAGGGTTAAGACTTGGTTTTAGGATTAGGGTTAGAATTAGGTTATGGTTAGGGTGAGGGTAAGGGTTAAGGTTAGGCATTTAGTTGTGATGGTTAAGGTTAGGGTCCCCACAAAGATAGTGAGACGTACTATGTGCGTGTATTTACATTTTCAATGTAACATCCGCATCGTTCTTAAATATAGATGATAACATTAGGTGGGTAGGTGTAGAGGGAAGTTAAGGTAGGCTGTCCAGAATTGGCATAGGCATACAGAAACCAAGCAGTCCCGACCTCAGCAAATGTGTCAACAATTATTATACCTCTCTAAGCTGGTTAGTCTTTTTATTTCATGATGTATTTTTTTTTGCCGGTGTTGGCCTGTACAAGATCCAGAGGGAGAGAAAAAAGGGGGCAGTGCTGTAGTGCTGCTGCTGACGTGAGAGAGAGAGAGAGAGAGAGAGAGAGAGAGAGAGAGAGAGAGAGAGAGAGAGAGAGAGAGAGAGAGAGAGAGAGAGAGAGAGAGAGAGAGGAATGCCCCGTTAATGAGAATATGACGTCAAGTCAGAGAGATTACGGCGAGGACAACACCGGAAGTAAAGCGTGGTCACGTTGGGTGAACTTTTATTTTATTTGTCAGGTAGGCTAACTCATAAGAGTTAACAGCTATGAGCCCGTTTTAAGTCTCAAAAACAGGTCCGAATAAGGACAATTGCCAGAAGAGATTCTGGGTTACACAGTAGGTCACTGTGCACGCTGATGTCATCCTTGTATTTCGGAAGAACTTGGTTTTAGGACAGGCTTTTATTTTGAAGGAAATATTCTTTATTTTAAAGAAAAAAACCTATGCTGTTAATTCAACCTCTGAAACACAATGCACACTGTGAATAGGATCTAGAACAAAAGTAATATGTATTCTTTTATATGAGTACCACATTTATTGATAATGTATAACTGGGCTATCTATGATTTACTGATTGTAATTACTTAAAATTCTCTACCTATGTATAATCATCGTCGATGTGGGTTTAACTTTGAAGAAAATGACCGGAAGTTTGTCGTGTCATTGGTGCTAGCTTCCCGCCTCAGTGTGTAGAGTAGAAAACGGACTGTCGCTGGAGAGCAAAGAAGAGGAGAGAGGGGGGAAAAAAACAGTGAAATGGTGTAAAAGCTGAGCAAGTCCAAGCCGAGTCAGGGGACAAACGAGGAGGGACGACGCCGGAGGATTATTGCTCTTTGTATAATTATTAATAAAGTCAGTTAACTCCCGCTTTTTGATGCTTTCCTCACGGAGGTTTGAGCCAATAACGGACTTATTGGTCGGCTGAACCATGCAGAGGCTGCTGCTCCTGAGTTTGGTGTTGAGTTTTCAAACTGGTAAGACTGCATTTCTCTCTTTGTAGCGCACCATACACGGCAAATAATGTTTAAATTGAATATTGTGTGAAACTACATAGGCTTTAAAAGAGACAGAGCCCACCTTTAGCATTCCTTCAGAAGTGTGTGTGTGTGTCAGGGAGAAAAAGAGAAAGGCACATAAAGCACACAGCATTCCCTTATGAACCGCAGCAATGGATCACCTTAGGCGTGTGTGTGCGCGTGTGCGTGCACGTGCAGCTACGTGTGAGCGCGTGTGTGTCTGCGTGTCGGCACCGCAGCAATAGATCACCACACATTTTTATTTTATTTTTTAAATATGACCATGGTCGCGCGCCTCTATACTTGTGCGAATACATACGTTCCTTGTGTGCGCGTGCGTTCGTCCAACTTAAACATGACGCGCGCCCACCGGCCTTAATTGCATACATGACGAACCCGCGCTGGCGTTATATTCAGACAGCCCGGGCCGTGGTGAGGCGCCGAGGACGTGACGGGAATGACAGTGATTGACCAACGCTGCTCTACATGCCAGCAGCACTACCACACTGCTATCGCATCTGAATGGCTTGTCAGTCAATGAGACCACTGCTACCAACCCCTGTACTGATCCTGGGGTTGCCATGGCCACAGTGTCTGTCATTGTGTCAGTGGCTGTAGATGTGGTAACAATGTCTTTAACGTAGGTTTGGTACAAATCAAGCTCTTGAGATGTGAAATGCGCGTGTGAGGGGAGCCTCAGAGAATGGAGGGGTGGCACACACACACACACACACACCCACACACACACACACACACACACACACACACACACACACACACACACACACCGCCCCTCTGCTGCTCCTGTCCTTGTGTCCTACCTGTGTGCTTGACACAAAGCCCGTTTTCACCCTCTCTGTGCAGTTCAAGAGCACAATGAGGCGTGTGCAGTATAGCAGCTGCAGCAGCGCCCATGCATCTGCTCCCCCTCCGTACCTGTGGGGTGCCAGGTAGGCTATTGGCTTATGATAATCACAGCTGTAGCCGAGTTGCTGGGAGACAGGAGGCTGAAGTAGGAGGATGGTTGTTATTTTTTTTATAAGCTACCTGTTTGATCGAGGCATCTATACTGTATGTGTGTCGTCGTGGCCACACAGCCACAGCAAACCCCCCACCCCCCCCACCCCCCCTCTATTGTCTACCTTGGCTGACCGGGAACGTGCATTGCTGTTGGCTGGCCGGCCACTCCACCACTTCATCATAGGTAGGGGGCGTGTTCAGGGAAGGGAAGGTATGGAAAGGGATGATGTCACCGTGTCTGCTAGGCTTTTTATCGCTCAGCCAGGCTTGCCGTGCTCAGCATCCACCCATAGTGTGTTGTTGAGGGTTCACGCAAGCACACCACAATCTATACACAGTAGGCTCCTTTTTCATCGACAAATCAGGCGCTCCGTGAATCCACGTAGGATACAATGTGGCAATCGTCGCAGGACACAAACACACACAGACCCCCCCCACCCCCTCTTCTCTCTCCATCGAGATCCCTTGTCACATGCTGTTGCCCTGTTTGTCCACTCATAAACTGTTCAGTCCACATGACTAGCTCAGTAACACTTTCAGATGTGCATAAAAAAGAAACACATACACAGCCTATTTACATGTGTGAAACCATGTGCCTATTGTCTGTTGTTGCACTGTTACAACTGTGTAATCCGTTATAACTCCATGTTGGGCTCTCAAACACAAAGACATTTGCTCTCAAAGGGGTTTCCCAAAGACGAGATTAGCAGGCTGCAAATGGGGCTGCATTTTGTTTAGTAAGATTTCAAATGGTGTAATGAACGCACGGTCTCAAATGTTGCGCTGTGGTTTTGTTGCATTTGGGTGCGAGGAGCAAACCTAACCCAGAGAGAGCTGAAACGATTAGCACCTCAAAAGAGATAATACTTGCGTTAGAGTTGGGAGCTTTTTTTCTTAAGAGCACCCAGGCTCTTATCTCTTCATTAAACAGAATTTCATGGGCTGCAATTTGCCCACACGTAATTGCCTAGTAGTGCCAATGATTGCAAGGTTATTATTAGTCGAGCAGCTAATTAAAGCGTTTGTGAATCCGAATGTTTCTTAAGTGATTTTTATTCAGTATATATCTCTACTAGCAGCAACACCACTGGAGTGACTGATTTAGCATCCCAGCTTCGTATATCTTCGTATCAACTTGGTCATAAGTCCCAAGCAAGCGCCGCCATCAATGCAGCTGTTAAATGTTACTGCATAATCAATCATCGCAAACACGCGCCTTTAACTTCCTAATGAGCAGGAGAGCCTTGAGGGCCGGACCTGCAGCGCTGCACCTATAGCCCGGACGCTCGGCTCAAGTGCTGACTCGGGCAAAGGCTCCGGTGCAGGTGCGCCATTTGTCAGCCTCTGTCCTTTTGTGCGGACAGAGGCCACGAGCCGCTGCCTGTGCTGTACGCTCAGGCCCTGAATCACACAGCCGAGCTGTGAAGCATACAGACCTCAGACAGATTCCTGTGTTGTGCTCAGCAAAGTCAACTAATCCGATAATGGAAGAGTCAGACACGTTTAGGGGGCTGTTTTACACCCAGAAAAAAATAAGGGTTGCTCAAGGGTTGTTTGCTCAGCAAAGTTGTGTTCCTACTAGCTCTTGTGTGATGTTAATGACTCAAAGTGGGCTGTAATAGTTCAAATTACAAGGAAGAATTGGGAAAGCCTCATAAAGAATCCATTGCGATACTAAAACACTCTGTTAAAACCAGCTGATTAACAGCATTTGATGCATTCGTGCCAGGAATTCTCTGAGACATTTTCATCGAAATAAATTCCAATTTTCCCACTCTCTGTGCGATGCTGCTTGGTAAAACAAATCCTCCATAACACAGCAAGTAATGTCTTTTACGTTTTCACAATAAATAAAAGAACTAGCTTGAGCTAATCCAACGAACCGAGAACTCCGTTTCATTAAGCTCATGCAGATCTGGAGAAATGGAAGTAGGGCTGGGCGATATGGAGAAAATCAACTATCACGATATTTTTGACCAAATACCTCGATATCGATACCACAACGATATTGTAGTGTTGACTATTGGTGCTTTCACAAAATAGTTAGTTTGTGATAAATAATCATCAGTAATGTGGATATAATGACTAAGTGGGTAACGGCAAATAATAGAACAGCTGGAACAGTCTGGTAAGTTCAGAAAATGACATAATTTGACTGTAATGCAGCCTTTAAAACCAGGAAAAGACAACACTTATTTATCTTACCATATTACAATATTACGATATCCAAAATCTAAGACGATATCTAGTCTGATATCACAATATCAATATAATATCGATATATTGCCCAGCTCTAAATGGAAGCACTTAATATTGGTTCCAAAATAATGGAGACATAGTGGGATGTAATGACCACTAAAACTGCACTTGGGAGTAGAGCTGGGCACTATATCGATATTATATCGATATCGTGATATGAAATTAGATATCGTCTTAGATTTTGAATATTGTAATATCGTGATATGAGACTAGATATCGTCTTAGATTTTGAATATTGTAATATCGTGATATGAGACTAGATATCGTCTTAGATTTTGAATATTGTAATATCGTGATATGGCACAAGTGTTGTCTTTTCCTGGTTTTAAAGGCTGCATTACAGTAAAGTTATGTCCCACTTTACAGACTTAGTATTATATCCACATTACTGATGATTATTTATCAAAAATCTCATTGTGTAAATATTTTGTGACAGCACCAATAGTCAACACTACAATATTGTTGCAGTATGGATGTCGAGGTATTTGGTCAAAAATATCGTGATATTTGATTTTCTCCATGTCGCCCAGCCCTACTTGGGAGCACTAGTTTCTGCTCAGATAATCTCTATCATACATTTAACATGAGCAGTAGTATCTACTGTAGCTGATGAAGAAAAAAAAAGTGCCACCTACAGGAACTCAAACCTGTCAACATCCTCCGATGAGACGATCTTGTGGATTATTTATAGAACTATTTAAGTGTTCTGCCGTGGTTTCAAGGCTAACAAAACCATTAATGTGGGTGCTGTGCTGAACTCTTTCCCGGCTCCCGAGTGTAGATCTGGAGTGACATATGTAGCGAGGCAGAAGTCTGTTTTTAATTTTGATCCCAGCGAGCGAGATACGGCTCTGGAGGGAGGCATCCTACCGTTAATGTGCGAATTCGGGTCATGTTTTTTTTTTTCTCTCTCTCTTCTGGATCTGAATGTTTTCCCGAAAAGCATCTCTAATTGACATCAGCCACTGAATGCAATCACTGAACCAGTTGTAAAGCTCAATCTGGGAATGGAGCCTGTGATGTTATAACGTACGTACACGCCTGTTGTTCTCCATTGGGTTCCATTCAATCAACAAATTCTTGGTATTTCTGTTCCGGCGGGTGTTTGTCAATGTGTGACACGGTGATGGCTCCTCTCAGTATGATATGTTTGTTTAAGATCATTCCTCTGGACAGTGTCCTCTAATGCTTTTTGAAGTGGCTCCTGGAAAAGAAGAAAAAGAAGGAGCTTACGTGCCTGCTTTCAGAGGATTGAGTAAAAACCTGATAGGGTACTGAAGAATTTAGTCAGCTCATTCATTATCAAACTGGTGGTCAGGGATACATTCAGTTAAAAAAAATAAAGTGTACACATTTCCTTAGAGCACTCTCAAATGGTTACATGTTCCTCTACAGTGAAGCCCCAGGATTTAAAGGCCTCCATAATCTGATTGTGTTTGACAAGCCAGGGGGGCATCCAAGTTATAAAATGACAAAGGAAAAGAAAAAAAACACACACACACACACACACACACACACACACATCCCCATAAAAGTGTGTCTTTATGCTGAGTCCCCCGAGCAAGAGAGGAACACTTTATCACATCTGACTGAATCTATTGGCCTTGTTTTCCCTGTAACTGCTCAGCCACATTCTGCAGCGAGGACCAATTTGGGGTGAGGGGGGGGGGGGGGGGTTGCAGAAAAGTTGTTTTGGGGCGAGAAGTAGTGAGAGAAGGAGGGGGACAAAGAGGGGTAGTGTTGCGGGGCAGGTGGCTGAAGCCTGATAGAGAGTGATTAGATTAGACTTCTTTTGGTTTGTTTTAAAGGTGGTGGTGGTGGTGGTGGTGGGGGGGGGGGGAGAGCAGTATTGTAGTGTGGGAGGAGGGTGTGTTGGATAAAAAGAAAAGCAAGCCAGGAGAGAGGGACAAGGACCAAGGAGGAGGAGGAGGAGGAGGAGTGGTCGGGAGGCCAGCGGCCGAGAGAAAGGGACTATTACTCAGGCCTGACTGCCTCCTCAGTGGGGACAGTGAAGCTGCTCATTCAGACAGAATATGGTCCAGGCCGGTTCAAAGGCTACATTTGCGCTGGAATTTGGAGTGGTTGAAGCCACATCTGAGGTGCCAGCTGAGCCCTTACCCTGCCCCCGTCCCCCTCCCAGGTTAATTGGCATCAATCGGTGTTGCTATTAACTTGCTTCTTCGCTTCTTTGGCCTGCTCTCCCAGCATGAGTCGTTTTCTTGCTTACCAAAGTTCATTCTTTTCTCTCTTTCTGTCCCCTCCTGGACTTCTTTTTTTTTTTTTTTCCTTCTCCAATCTGACTCTTTTTTTCTTCTCCTCCCCCCCCCCCCCACACACCATTACTTCTCCTACTTCTCCATCTACCCCTCTCTCTCTCTCTTGCTCTCTAATAAGTTCCAGATGTGGTTCTTGCATTCCTCTGGTCGGTGGAGAGAGAAAGAGAAGAGGGGAGGGGGTGGTATGAGTGTGGGGGGGAGGGGACAGGAGGAGAAGCACATTAGTTAAAACAGGGAGCGCATGATGAGGAAGAAGAGCCCATGTACTGTAACACACACACACACACACACACACACACACACACACACACACACCACACACACACACACACACACACACACACACACAAACGTGCACTGGAAAACATGTGCACACACAAGTAGAGGGAGGGAGAATGGATGCATTTGTGTGCAAGCGTGTGTCTAAGGGGATGGGGGAGGGGGGAGGTCGGTCCTGTAACCTCAAAAGTTTTGGGACATTCTCCTCCTCCTCCTCCTTCTTCGTCTCCCCCCCCTTCCTCCTCGCCCCCTCCCTCCGCAGGAATGTGGCTGACGCTGATGATGTCACTTAATTTCTCCGCTCTCCCAGTTTTGTGCTCCTCTACAGGGACAGGGCCGAGAGACGGAGAGATTTGACTCTCTCCATCCATCTTCCCTCTACGATAACAACATTAGGGTCAGCCGTCCAACTAAATCGGTTACCACAGTACGGCAAACGCTCGCCGTCCCCTCGTCGTCATGTAATATAACAGCCTGCAGGCTAAATTGTTGCCGACTATGAGTAATGAGCGAGCCATCGCTTAATAGTAGTAATCATTAATGGCTTTGAAGTCCAGTCATTAAAACCATTTTGTGGAGATGCATTATTTTGTCCAAGACTGCCACTGTCAAACTAATATACCCTCAGGGCTTAAGTTAACTCAGCGTACACGTGCTTTTAGTTCCAGATTAGGCTTTACCTAGTTTACATCTTGTCATGTGTAGTTGATGAAAGATACTTCTACATGGCCCGAAAATATGGAGACCATAGGCATTCATATTCTGCTGTACCAGGCTTTCAGGTTTCAGGCTTTCCACAAGATTTTGGAACCTAGCAATGCACACATTGAGCAATCAGAGCATTAGTGAGGTCCAACACTGATGTTGGGTGATAGGACTTGGCTCGCAGTTGTATGGCTGGTATCGTTTAACTAATGACAGTACAAGTACCAATACCAGCACTTCATTTGATACCTTTTTTTAAATTTTTAAATCTGCTTCATTGGATATCCATCGTGTTAATGGAAGCATCTCGGCACGCTGAACTGCCAGCACAGTTCGTCAAATACACGACTTCACCACACCACAGGCTGTATGGGTTGTGGCTGCTGAGGTAGTGGGCCAATCACACGTCACATTAAATCTAAGAACGCTTGCGGTGATTGGCTGCGAGCAAAACCATACAAATAGTCATTTTCTTTCCAGATCTGGGTACATAAAAAGGACCGAGTGCAGGTATGGTTTGAAAATGTCGATACTACTTACTATTTGTACTGGGTTATTTCGGTTGATACCTTAAATGTGTGCTGATACCCGGCAATAGGAAACCATTTCTTTATGGAGCTGGCTTTGTCATGTTGAAACAGGAAAGGGTCAAACACAAAGTATCATAATATTGAAAATATCACTGTATATTTAAATTTCCCAGCCCAAACTGTGAACAACAGCACCAGACCAAGTCCACGCTACAAGCTGTATTTGTCGAATCCAAAGGCTTTAAAATGTAAAAGTCTACAATGCTCAACCCAGATTTATTAACACCCCCAGCTGACTTTGTTTTCTAGTCTTTAAGTGTGTTTGCTATCAACAAAGAAGCGTCCTCTTCAAAGTGACAGTATGAACTGATGACAGTGCTGGCGAGGGGCTCCGTACGAATATTACGTCGCTCTAGGAGGTCAAGGCCCCGGGCTTTTATTGGATGGTTTGTGACAGATGACATTGCACGAAGCTACAGTACATGCCAATAAAATGAGATTACACTGGATTGAATTAAAGCAGACCTTGGAGGAGGTGATTTATCGACGGGACGCTGCTTGTAAAATAGTCCTGTTGGATTCCATCCCCATGCCGTACTGTAACGTGTAAGTGGATCGGCGGACCATCTGAAAGCTTTCACAGCTGATGGTGCGGATGTTTAGGTGCTGGATCACGTGGCATTTAGAGACAGAGTGGATTTAGGAACAAATAAATGGGGAACTACTGCCTTTTGCCATTATTGATTCATTATGATATCGATTGTGCCGGTTGAATTCTGTGGCGACAACCCTTGCGCTACAAGCTACTCAGCACACTACTGCAGAGAGAAGCAGCTTGAAATGTATGTATCCCCTTGTCCAAGCTTATCCAGAGGACGGCTATTGTTAGTTCTGGTCACCCTTGGTTACAGCAGAGTATTCTTTGTCAGCCGCATGGCATGTTGGCCGCACAAAGGCTCGTGGATTACCAGCGACGGGCCGGCTTTCCAGCGCTTGAGTACATTCATGTTGCCCGTAATGTGTCAGATGCCTCGTCCGTGAATTATCATATTAATACCCACTACTGATCCTGGGGGTTGCCATGGCCACTGTGTCTATCATTGTGTCAGTGGTCCTCACTGGCTGTAGCTATGGTAACAATGAGGTTTGGTACAGATAAAGCTCTTGAGATGTGAAATGCGCGTATGAGGGGAGCCTCAGAAGGGTGGCACACACACACACACACACACACACACACACACACACACACACACACACACACACACACACACACATTTATAGAAAATGAGTGTTGTGCACTCCTTGACAGGAGCATATGTGCTCACGTTAGTATCAAAATGGACAGACAAAGCGCAGGCATAATTTTCCTCCCGCCATTTTCAAATAAACCTGTTTCCACAGCAACCATTTTGATAGTAATGGCGAGAAGGAATGGGAGGGATGAGTGACGGAGGGAAAGAGAAGCAGATATGCTTAAAGGTGGAAAGGTAGCCCAAGAAGGGAATGAGGTCGTCGGCGGAGGGACGAAGGGGGAGTGATCATTTCTGAGTAGATGCCTGCCGGACAAAAGGAAGTAAATAGGCAATGAGAAGGGGGCAAGGCCACAAAAGAGATGAAGAAAGAGAGAGGTCGCTGACTGCTAGTAAGGGGGAGGCAAGGTAAGGTGACAGAGGAAGGGAGCGAGCAGGCAGACAATGCGGCAAACAAAGGAACGAGTCTGTGTCTTTCTCTTTCTGGATCTTTCTCCCCTTGGCCCTGATCTTCCCTCTGCTCCGTCCCCACCTCCAGGAGTCACCTTTGTGTTTGAGTGACACGGTGTCAGTGGGCTCAGTGGGTCGCCTCCTTTCACTCCCCGCTCCAATCCATCTAATGTATGTCTCTCGTTACTTCCTATAGCGCCTTCGCCATGGTTACGGGGTTATTATGGCTGTCCTGCCAGGCGGCCATGTTGTGGAGAGAAGGCAGGCACAGGTGGTAGAGTTCCCACCGCCACATAAACACAGGCAGGAACTGCATACACTTGTGTACTACATGTAGAGCTGGGCAATATATCGTTATTTTATCGATATTGTGATATGAGACTAGATATCGTCTTAGATTTTGGATATCGTAACATCGTGATATGGCATAAGTGTTGTCTTTTTCCTGGTTTTAAAGGCTGCATTACAGTAAAGTGAAGTCATTTTCTGAACGTACCAGACTGTTCCAGCTGTTCTATTATCTGCCTTTACCCACTTAGTCATTATATCCACACTACTGATGATTATTTATCAAAAATCTCATTGTGTAAATATTTTGTGAAAGCACCAATAGTCAACACTACAATATCGTTGCGGTATCAATATCGAGGTATTTGGTCAAAAATATCGTGATAGTTGATTTTCTCCATATCGCCCAGCCCTAACTACATGTATAGAGTTTAGAGTTGACATGATTGGTTGATTTATTGATTAGTTGGCTGACGGAACATTAATTGACAACAATTATAATAAAACTTAAAATCCTTTGACAAGCAGCTCCTCTTAGAGTTCAGTTTTCTGTGTTTTATAGTTCACTGTTAAATGGAACGTTATAACTGTAATGTTAAATAACTGTGAAATTGCAATGGGAGTTTTTCCACTATTTTCAAGTAATGATTATTTTCATTATGGATGAATCCATAATGAAAATAATCATTACTTGCATGTCTACATAAGTTACATATCGTGCCTATACCATGCAGACATTCATAAAAATGTATGTAGAATAAGAATAAGCTTTCTGAACTAAATCCGAAAAAAACAAACAAAAAAAAAAAACACTGAACACTAATTGATGCACACATCCGTCAGTGCACAGACTGACTGATGGACTGGCACCCAGATGTGTGTACAGTAATATTCAGAAAACAGCGAGGGCAAAGTCAGCGCCGCATGACTCCTATGGCTGCAACTTTGTCCTGAAACAATGATGTCATCCTCCTCCGTTACACTTCACAGCTCTGTGTCTGTGGACCTCGCCGTCTCTTTGTTCCCCTAGTCCTGCATCTCATTGTCAGGCAGCCCCTCCATAACACATCGACCACCCGCAGCGGCGATATGGAATTAGACAGATAACAAAATCAATTTAGAACAGATTGACTAACAATGAAGAGGGAGGGGGGGTGAAGGAGATGAAATAATGAGAGACCAGTGCGGCCGCCTGACTATTAATTGGATAGGTGGATGGAGGATGAGGTCATTGAAAAATGTTTTTTTTCCAAAAAATGGGTGTACCAAGCACTGGGGAGGATTTCATCAGACACACAGATGCACATACGCGTGTGCGCTCACAGACACGCTCGTACAGAAAACTTTTTATTTTTTTTATTTTGGGCAGTTACTTTACACGTCAGCTGTTGCTATGGTGACGCAAGTCTGTGATCCAGCCGAAGTGCGGGATTGGCTGGAGAGGAGCGAGGGAGAGGAAGGCAGGGGGACTTTGTTAGAGGGGTACAGAGGGGTACAGGGAGGGCCAGACACAAAGATAATTAGATCGAAGCATAACAATCCATACAAATGCCTTTTTACTTAATAGCATCTGATTTAATGGGACTGAATGCCATCAGTGAACCTTTTCCCAGAACCATCTACGGCATGGCATCACTCGTCTCCTGTCCCATAGACAGACAGAGGCGAGGCCAGCCTGCACCTAAATGCTGTAAAGCAAGCTTTGACATTCGCCACCTAACAGCAGGGTGTGTGGCAAATTAAGAAATGCAGGGCACATGAGCAGCACCCATACCAAAAATAGCTCCAAACATCTTTAAGCATGCATATACCCTTTCAGTACTTCTCAGCAACAAATTGACGCTTCATTACCTTGCTATTAAAACACCATCGCATGGTGCGAGAGGTGCTCTCGGGCTAAATTGCTGCGGTGGTTCACACTATGGCGGCGTGTGGCTATGCTTTTGGTGAGTTAAGCTGTGCGTGCTCGCCTTTGGCTTTGTGTCTGCTTTAACAAGCCGAGGTTGGTGTCCCAGTGTCTGCAGGGGCTGTTGTCCTAGGCTCCAGCTTAACCCTAATCCTTTTCCAAACTTTGACTAGGGCTGTACTTAATCCTAGACTAAACCAAAGACCATTTCCCAATGGAGATGGAGATGCTCCGCTGGCTTGACGGTTTAGCCCCAGTCGTGGTTTAATCCATGTTCTGGAAACCGCCTTGTACGTGTGGATTATATGTTTGGGGCTGTGGTTTTGTTTGTGTTGACGGGAAATGGTTAGCCCATGTGGTGAAGGTTAGGTCATCTGTAGCGCCTGTTTTTGTTTGTGTGTGTGTGCGTGCGTCCCAGTGCATGTGGTCATGGTCGCAGCTCTTTGCGACCGTGGCGTTTGTGCGGACAGGGTGCTCGGAGTCTCCCGGTGGTATCTTGGGGATCAGTGACTCAAGGAAATCAGGACACACTCTAAATTTGTCACTGCAGCATAACCCACATAATGAAAGAATACAAGCGCCCTCGCATACACTTTCTTGTCCTGCCTTTGCTCTGACTGCTCGCTGCGTGTAGATTTCCTTCGTTAGACACACGGACACACAAGCACACAAGCACATACTCGTCATGTTGACAAGTGTCAACTGGGTAATATGGAAATCAGAAGGCGATGAGCACATGCTTAAATGAGTCAGTGTTTTCAGTCCTCAGCCCTTTGCATGGGTGTTTTTTTCGCTGCAGATTGTGTAGCCTCCACTCAGGAGTATTCAGTTTGGATTATGTTTGTGGTTTACTGAGGCAGTTGAGGGAATACCTCCAGCTAACATATCTGAGGTGGTGGAGGAAAGGATTTGCTTGCCCTCGGGCTACTGTCAAGGTTGCGTGGTAGTTTAAACCCAGCTAAACTCTCTTTACACCCATGTATATCTGAGAAAAAGGCTTGTTATGCTTTTTAAGATGGTATAAATCCACACTGTACATTCCAGTAATTGCGATTAGATGGATGTGAGTTGTATCAAATTAGGGTGCATACAAGAAATTAAAGCACAAATCTATACTCTCGAGATTAACCTTTTGTTTATAATGTTAGTTTGTTAGTATATCTTGCTGATTATAAATGATCCTCCTTAATTACTACTACATCACTGCCATATGTGTTTGCTATAATAGGCTCCGAGCATACGTAACATTTAATCTGCAGACTATGCGGCCCCTTTCAGATCCGTGGAGCTTTTTAGCACCTTTCAGCTAACTATGTTGGTTTTCACAGCTGGCAACATGTTTTCAACAGCAGCAGACAGCTGTTTTCAGTAGCCGTGTTTCCATTAACGGATCTTTATGCACATTTAGAAGTATCACATTAGAAAGGCTGGATGGAAACAACAATTTCTATAATACTTCCTCAATTGTGCAAAAATGTTTTTTTTACGCTTGCTTGAAGTGGTTTTGCGCCAAACCATTTGATGGAAACCTTCTTAAGTATCATTATTTATTAATTATTTCCAACTGAGCCCTGCTCACTTCAAACCGGTGAATTTCTACTTTCTAAATGACCAAAAAGTATTCCAACTTTAGCAGAAAATTATATGTTCATGTTGGACCCCATCCCCCATAGTAAGAGGACAATTGAGAAAATATGAAATAAGACTAAATGAACTAACCAGTTCCTAATTCCTTATGTGATGAATATACTGACTTTGTATTGCAAGTATATAGTTAGTAGTTTCTTAATTACCTCAATACAGTCATAGTTTTCTTCTTTCTTTGAAAAATCTTTTACAGTAACTAAGGCATTTCGTTGAGCTATGGTGGTTGCTGGCTGGTGAAAACATGCATTTTTGTGGTGCCTTTTCTCAGTGTTTACAGTTGAAGGCTTCTTTGACTTATGACACGACTTTTACTTCCCAACTTTTCATAGCCAATCATTGTTGCTCTAATGTTTGCTTTGTTTATTCCAGTTCATTTGGGTGTTCCTCAGGGAGCAAATTACGGTCCGCTATTATTATTATTTTTGGTTCAGTACTAAATGATTGTAGGTATGCGTGTCTCAGATCTTTGTGTGCATCTGATTCCCTTTTCGCTGTGTATCCTCGCACATCTCCTTTATCTTCAGAATATTAATGTGCTGCATTGTCAGAAGCCATTGTTATGATTGGTAAGGAAATATTTTCGCATGACGAGTTCTTTTGTATTATCAGGCATATTGTACCACTGCAAATCACATAAAATCTGACATGATAGGGGGAAAGTGCGTGTCTGTGTATATGAAAGAGAGGGGAAACGTGAGCGATAGGGACCGAGGGTCATGATGAGAGGAGGCGGTAGGTGGGGTGCAGAGGCATATGGGAGTTGTTAAAAAAATAGTGAGAGAGATGGGAACCTTCAGAAAAGAGCTGGAGGGCTCAGAGGGAGAATGTGTGAGGGAATGAGAGAGGGAGTGTACGGGAAACGGTACGGGGCGGGGGGGAGTGATAAAAAAGTGGAGACACAAGTGAGAAGGAGAGATGTAAATGGTAGGAGGTGAAGAAAAGGAAGTGAGGGAAAAAAGTGAGAGAAGAGAGAGACAGGGGAATGAGAAAGAGAGGGAGAAAGAAAGTGCTGGAGGGCTGATATTTAATGTGATAAATGAGTTGTGACAGTCCGCCTCTAACCCCCTTCCAACCAGCGAGGAGGAGGGACAAAGAAATAGAAAGCATTATGGGTAAAAGGACATATACAGCATTATATATGTATATAGAAAGAAGGAGGCCCATACAGTGGAGGAGAGGTAGAGGAAAATCAGTGCAGGCAAAAGGACATACATAGACAGCATTATAGATGTACAAAGTGAAGGAGGCGAGTGGTGATGCATACATATAGGGGGAAAAGCACAGAGTGAAGCAAAGCAATTTGGATAAAGGACATACAACATTATAGAGAGGGAATGGAGGGAGAGGGGTAATGGCAGAGGATGAAGAGGGTGTACTACGCAGCATTGGGTTAATGATCCACAGTACAAGATTCCTTGAAATAACAAGTGGGAGAGGGGAGAGAAATGGAAGCGAAAGACAGAATGGAAAGAATGAAAATTTAAAGCGAAATGCAAATCCTCCACGGTGATCGCCTCTCCTCTATTGTACGGGTGTCATGTCTTCAAGGGACAGCTAATTACAACTTGTCATCGTACAGCGTGAAACAATAGCAGTTTTTTTTTTCTCTTCTGGTTATTCCCCACATATTAGACAGTCGGTCGGTGGGCCAGCACGCCGCTGGTCAATCTGCCGTAAGAGTGGACTACAGACTGAAGGGAGAGAGTGTAGTAGACAATGACAGCCACTGTAGTTTTGGTTGTGGAGTGGAAGCCTGGGAGATGACTCATAGGGAGGAATGAAGAAGGGAGAAACAGAGGGAGGGCCAGAGAGTTTTGAAGAAATAAAGGTCTGGAGCTAGCAGAAGAAAAAGGGGTGCGAGAAACCCTATGGCTGAAGTTGCCTGTTTGATGTCCCAGCGCTTCTCTACTGAGTCAGCGTTAAACCACCTCTTCGTCTTCTTTCATTCTCTTTCTTCCTCTTCTCTAACTCTGTTCGGATTCCCTCTTCTTTGACACCTCTGTCTTTCCATGGTATTTTTTTAATGGCCGCAAGCCAACGTGGGATCAAAGATGGCATTCCATTTCTGCCAGGGGAATGCAGTTTTCAAGCAATTAACCATAAAACCACAGATACAATAATATGCTGTGTGGTTGGGATGAATTTACAGTAGCTTGCCGGCAGAGTGTACACAGTTAAAAAAAAAAAAAAAGAGAGAAAGTCCCTAACTTAACCCTCCCTTTCTCCCAATTCCAATTCTTTATCTTTCTCTACAGTGTGGACAGCAAGGTTCTCTCAGGAGCCGGCAGACCAGTCGGTGGTGCGGGGCCAGAGGGTGATCCTGTCCTGTGTTGTCTTCAACTACTCAGGCATTGTTCAGTGGACCAAAGATGGCTTGGCTCTGGGCATCGGAGAGGACCTCCAGGGTGAGACATCATACAGCCTCTCTCAGGCTTCCTTCACTCTGTTCAGCATGTGACTTAGATGGCTTTTTCAAAGCTGATGCTGATACTTTTGGATTGGAGTTGCTGACAGGCAACATTTCTTGCTGCATGTTTAAAGCTGTGGAAATGTTGTGAATGCCTTGAGTTCTTTCTGGTACTCTTTTAAGTCTTTAAACCACAATTGCAAAGACGGCTCACCATTTACTTGTTTAACTTGATACGACACATTTCAGAGTGCAGAGGGAAGACATTTAAAAAAAATAATCTAAACTTATGTTTATTGGAAATTTGCAGTTTAAATCACAAAATCAACATATGAAATAATTCTAGTACAATCCCCATCCCACCCTTGATTTCCCCCTCAAGCATCCTCCCAAGATGACCAAAACCGTGACATCAAGCACAAATAAATGCACAACAGACATACAACGACCTCATTTAAATGGACACAAACGAGTAAAGAAGTGAATAAATAAAACATTTTCGATTCAAAAGTTTTGACTAATCATCAAAATAACTCTTAGTTGGACTGTTACCGTGTTGCTCCAAACCAGGACGGAGGTTATGAACTATCCCAGTCTGTTATTTGGGTAAGGTTATAATAGGTAAGAAATGGCCTAATTTAAATTTATTTGCATTCCCCTTTAATGTAAATTAGAATTCTTTTTCAATCTTCAAGTAAAAAATAATCCCTCTAGGCCATCTTGTATGAGATGGTGCTACTGATCTCGAAAGGGAAGGGTGAGACGTCGAGATGACAGAGTAGAAAAGGCAACCACATTACACATTTCGGTCAGCCACACTGCGTCCTCGGTAGAGCTGTAACAATTCCACATTTTGCTGTACAATTAATGGTCTCAGAAATAATTGCGATTAACAGTCGTAATTGTCTCTTTCAGTCAAGTTCTCTTTTTTTTAAATTAAAGTTTTGAATTAATTCCAGGATACATATTTTGGTTATATCACTGTTACATGACCCAGATAATGTAATACCACAAATACACGGCCTATGAAGTAAACCACGCCTCTTTATTATCATGACTTTTTTTTTTTCTAACTGTATCCCCCCCTTGTCGTTTTTGTTGCTATGAACGTGTATAGGGTCAAGTGCCAACAACTAACTAACAACTTATTAAGTCTCTTGTTGTCAACAATGACAATTTAAGACAGCTTGTCTGACTTTGACAAAACTTGAGGGGAATGATGCATGTCATCGCTGTTGCAGCATTTTCAGAATTGCACTGATTAGCCTGAAGGGGGCTGTGCAATTACTGGTCAAAACAAGTGGGCATTTTTAACTGATTGGTCCAGAGGGAGACTGCATCATCTGTGACATGCTGTTGCCTTGTTTTGTTTTTTTGTTGATGTTGCTGTTGTTTTTCCCCAGACTGTGCTTTAATATTCTGTTTTTAAAAATATATATATTTTCCCTTCCTTTTATTTCTTATTATTGTATTCTCCCTTCCCATCTTCCCATCTTCTGTACGCTATGATTTTTTATTTATTTAAAATTTTTTTACATCTCAGGCCTTTGTAATCATCCCTCCTCTCCTCTCCTCTCCTCTCCTCTCCTCTCCTCTCCTCCCCTCTCCTCTCCTCTCCTCTCCTCTCCTCTCCTCTCCTCTCCTCCCCTCTCCTCTCCTCTCCTCTCCTCCCCTCTCCTCTCCTCTCCTCTCCTCTCCTCTCCTCTCCTCTCCTCTCCTCTCCTCTCCTCTCCTCTCCTCTCCTCCCCTCTCCTCTCCTCTCCTCTCCTCTCCTGTCATGACTGCCTCATCTCAGCTCCCTTCTTCCTTTCTCTCCCTCTTGTTCTTTCAGCTGCCTCTGTTTTACTGAGCCCTCTCTCCTATTCTTTGTTTAACTTCTCTACCTTGTCTCTCTTTCTCTCTCCTTACCCTCATCTTGCTTGACACACTCTCGGTTCATGCTCTCCTTTTACTGTCAACCCTCCTGTCCCTTCTTTCCCTCCTCCTCTGCGTCCTCGTCTGTCCATTCTTCCTGTCCCTCCCTCCCATTCTCCCTTCCTCCCTCCTTTTCTTTGAATCATATTGTTAACTGTAATGGTCCGGTGCTTCAAGCCAAAGCTTTTAAAAATAAAAACCTGAATGAACACAGGCTGCTTCATGCACACATACACACAGGTGTGTGTTTGTGTATGAGGCTCTGTCCCCCCCCCCCCCACCCCTTCTCTTGGCTTTTCATACGCTTTTAATGCTTTCAACATTTCACATGCAAATGCATGCAGAAACAAGGACGCACAAAGGTTAGGCAAGCAGCAGTGCTCAGTCGGGAGGCTGCACATGGAAACAACATAGAGAATTTCACATGCGATTTACGTCTGGGCAGCAAACATGAATTCTGCACCACGGACTAGAGTCGATTTGAGTCCTCTAAAACGTTGCTGTCATAATGCATTCATCTTTTCCCCCTGCTGGCGAGAGAGAGCATGGATGCCACCTAATGGCGAGAATGTACAGCAGTGACACAGCTGGGCTGTGTGGCGGATGGGGGAAGGGAGGATCGGAGAGGCTGGGTTGAGTGTGTGTGCATTGTGTGAATGTGTATGTCTGGACATGCATTTGTGTTTGTGTATATCTAACACACCATGTGGCCATACATCTCTCTGGTGTCATTTAGTCTGATGACCAAAAAGTCTGATTTTTGTTTCATCTATGACATAGGCCTGATGTTTTTTTAACAGCAAGCTGCGTGGTGTCTCATTTTTTTCAAACTCTTATCCAAACCACATGGGTATGTGGAGATCCTGATACGTGACAAATTAGCAGTTAGTATTTGAGAGTACAAATACGGTGACATGAATTCACATTCAGCTATCATTAGCACAAAGGACAACAAGAACAATAGGAAAAAGCCGAATCTCTCAATTAGCATTTTAGGATTTTTTTTTTTTCAGTGAAGAAATGTGAACTAACTGTGTGTGTGTGTGTGTCCCAGCCTGGCCCAGGTACCGCGTGCTGCGTGTGCAGGAGTTGGGCCAGTACAACCTGGAGATCCTGTCAGCCGATCTGTCTGATGACTCCCTGTACGAGTGCCAGGCCCCTGATGCTGCCCTGAGGTCCAGGAGGGCCAAACTCACCGTCCTCAGTACGTTTGTGCACATATGTGTGTCACAGTGCTCACATTTTCTATATTATGTGTTTCTAACACTCTCCTCTCCAGTCCCCCCAGACAACCCGGTGATCGATGGGGGTCCGGAGGTGTTGCTGAATGCGGGGGAGTCCTACAACCTGAGCTGTGTGTCTCGAGGTGCCAAACCGCCTTCTATGATCGAGTGGCTTAAAGATGGTCTGCCTGTGGAGGGGGCTGCAAGTACCACTGTACGTCGAAAACACTTACATACCACAGTCACATTTACAGTTACAGTGTTTTATCTGTGGTGTATATGGTACATCAATATCTCTCTCCGCCCTCCATCATCAGGAGGTGCTTGCAGACAGGAAGAGGGTGACCACGCGGAGCTACCTGCCCATCCAGCCCGTCGACACCGACACTGGGAGGAACTACAGCTGTGTGGCCACCAACCTGGCTGTTCCCACCGGCAAAAGCACAACTGTCTCCCTCAACGTACACCGTAAGCAATTCAATAACATAGACATTGCAAAAAACATCCCGCATATTACATCACCATTGCTAGAATGCAGTTTTTAATCACAATACATACAGTAATTACTACATAAATTAGTATTTTTTTTACCTTTTCAGACTAATTAAAAGCAACATGGCATCATATTTTGAAACATAAAACATCTGCCGGCTGCTGAATGTTTTATAGCTTTATTACTAAGTAATGCATGGCAGCCATTTTGCATCAAACTGTCCTCCAGAGTGCAGCATACATTAGATGTAATACGGCTGTCGTTATGGGAGTCTCTCTTTCTCTCTCTCTGTCTCTTCCAGATTCACCGACAGTGACCTTGTCCATTGAGCCTCGCTCTGTCCTGGAGGGGGACAGGGTCACTTTCACCTGCCAGGCTCACGCCAACCCTCCTATTATGGGCTACAGGTCTGTGTCCACATGCAAGCACATTGTCATTATCCCTAGGCCTTGTATGACAGAAATGTAGTATTTCTGTTTGGTTATGTATGATTTTGTATGAAGACATTTTAATAGTCGTTGTTATAATTAGGGTTTCAATTTGAACGATTCTGATTCCGCGTCTTATCGATTATCGTCGATTCCGGCTCTTAACATTTCTTGAATTCCCTGTCTTTGGGAGACGGGTTGAAAGCAGATCACATGCTTCATTCACAGATAAAAAAAGTAAATATTAAAAACTTTTACACAATTAATATTCACAATTCACTGCACACAGTTTATGGAACCTGTAAACACATTCCATACAGTCTAATTTGATTGTTGTTAAATAAATATATGACTCAATTGTCTATTCATTCTTTTTTTTTTAATTGACTGTACTCTGACCCCCTAAAAATGACACAGGGACGACCATACGTAGGTCCATATACAATCAGCCAATTGCCCCGAAAAACAACATTTCATTCAGATTATTTTTCTGGACGTTGCTTCACGAGCGACATGAATTAATGATTCCAATTTGGAACTGGCTTTCGTCGCCCAACTTTAGCTATAATTTATGCCACATATGTTGCCCCAGGGTGTGTATGTCATTTTCACTGTATGTACTGTATGACGTTTTTTAACCCCTAGTTGGGCTAAGGGGGGCGTGGTGCTGCAGGGCGCCAGGGAGAGTGTGTTCACCACCAAGGCCGACCACTCCTTCTTCACCGAGCCTGTCTCCTGTCTGGTTTTCAACGCCGTCGGAAAGACCAACGTCAGCATCCTGGTGGACGTTCACTGTGAGACAATACTCATCTCTTCCTTGTTCACTCACTCTACAGTCTAGAGTCAAGAGGGATAAAGATACGATAAGATAGACTTTATTAATCCCACACTGGGGAAATTCCCGTGCTACAGCAGCTCAAAAGATTTTTTTTTACACATATCAGAATAACACAAATACACATTAAGTAGACATAGGAGAAAAAAAATATACATAAAGTATAAGAAATAGAAAAAATAGAATTAGTTGTAATAATAATAGTAATAAAACAAACATATCTACACAATAAACACCCTTATATAAACACAGATATACAGATGAGTGAATTGCAGATGAATAGAGATGACATATTGCACAGTTGAAGGTATATATAGTGCAGAATATTGTCCAAAACACACACCAATGTTGTGTGTCTTTGTGCCCCTCCCCCTTTAGTCCTACCGCATTATTACTCAAGCACAACAAAGAACACCTCTCTCTGTTTCTGTGTCTCCAGTCGGTCCCATTCTGTTGGTGGAGCCGCAGCCAAAGACGGTAGACGTTGACTCTGATGTCACGCTCAACTGCAAATGGGCCGGAAACCCTCCGCTCACACTCACCTGGTTCAAGAAGGGTTCAAACATGGTAAGAAGCTAGGAGCCCACACTTTCCTGTGCTTTGGTATTTAAACACTGTTTTTACACTTGGCACTTTCTTCTCCCGCGTTTACAAAAGCAGCTGTTCAGGAACAATATCTGGTCTGTAGATGTTTTGTCATTTTTTTCCCCCTGACATTTCTCTCAATTTCACTTCTCCTTTTGTCATATATTCCCTTTATCTCTTAAAGTTGGACTACATTTAATAAATGCAATGTCTGCAATATAGACATATAACTTAATCCGCCTACCAGCAACTTAACATGAACAAGTTATATCTTGCTGACTGTTGTTGTTGAATCTGTGGTTTTACGGTTGTTTATGCATTGATTAGCTTTCGCTGGTAGGTGGATATTGTTACTATTGGATAGAGCCAGGAGCTAGCTGTGTCCGACTGTTTGCGGTCTTTATGCTAAGCTAAGCTAATTGTCTGCTGGCTCTGGTTTCATATTTACAGCACAGACACGAGAGTGGTGTCGATCTTTCTCATTTAACTCTCAACAAGAACAGGAATAAGAATATTTCCCAAAATGTCAAACTTTTTCTTTAGCTGCTAGGCCACCAGGACACCCCATTCTATTTTTAATTTGAGTTTTGTAGAATAATTGAATTTTATAAGTTAAAGGTGCACTATGAATTCCTGCATGGTTTCAGCGTAATTTCATTTTTGTCTCAAATGGTAGGCCTCCTTGATCCGCTAGCTGCCTGCCCCCTGAACACACTGTGAAAAAGCCCAGTCTCGGGAGACAACACTAGGGGCACAGGATAGGCACCAAAATACAACAAACCACGTTCCAGCCAATCACCGACAAGATGGTTTGGGGGGGGGGGGGGGGTTAGTCAGTTAGTCATGAAACATGGGGGGAGGGGCGAACTTGGTCTGTTTTGATTGGTATTTACAGAAGTGACATCATGCAGGAACTCATAGAGCACCTTTAACCATCACTGTTTTCTTGTTAACATCTACTGTGCACACCAGCCAGAAGCTAAAATCACTAGGCTAAGATGTGTACGTGAGCATTACTGTTTGTTGCTTTGGCCACTGGCTGTTTGCTCTGACTCTCATTAAACTACAACTGCAGTTCAAAAGGTCTTGGAGTGGCGAGATCAGGGCTAAAGGCAAGACAGTTTCAGCACAGTAAATGAAGTCTGCTTCATCACAAGTCTGCCTTAGCAAACCATGGACTGACTTACACCTACATCTATGTAATCAGTATTGTTCAGGTATCTCGCTCTTGCTCTCTCTCTCGCTATCTCTCTCTCTCTCTCTCTCTCTCTCTCTCTCTCTCTCTCTCTCTCTCTCTCTTTCTCTCCAAGTGATTACATATTTAGCCATCATTTTCCCACAGCTAATTTTCAGGTGTGGTTGCTAGGCAACTGCAAAACCTTTGTGATGGGTTAAAAGCGGATGTGCAAGTTTGCATTGTTAGCCAGTTAGGGTCAGAGTCAGTGTTGTAATCAAGACCACCTAAACAGAGACCAAGTCATTGCCAAAGACCAGAGTGTGTTGAGACCAGAGACAATACCGAGACTTTGAGGGTTTGAGACCGAGTCGAGACCAAGACCAGACCACTGCCAGACAGCCGGAGCTTCTCCTGTCTCCTGCATTCACTTTCTTGGGAGTGTGAGAAATGAGCCAAGTTATTGGTTGCATTTGAAGCAGGAAGTTTTACATCCAATGATGTTAACACATAAAATCAGACAATGCACAGGCAGTTTAGTGATATCCCTGCAGTTGTGGTCTTGACCGGACTTCGTCTTTATCCGAGACGAGATTGAGTAAAAATGCGGTCGACTCCGAGACGAGACCAAGACCGTCAAAAAGTGGTCTTGAGACGAAGACCGGTCTCAAGTACTGCAACACTTGAGTAGTATAAACACACAAGTCTCGCATTGCCAGACCTTCCTCCACAGCGCTGCGGAGATGGTCTGGCTAGTCCACACAGCATTCTGTGATGGGAGTAAAATGTGCTCTGGTTTGTTGGCATTTCTTTAAACCAATCACAATCGTCTTGGGCTGCACTAAGCGCCGGACGGAGCAACGGTGCCTCTGCAAAATAGCCTCAGGAAGGAACTTGTTTTGGTGGAACATTTGGTTGTTTTAGTCGTGCAACAGAAAACTCAGATTGGACAGATAGTCTAGCTAGCTGTCTGGATTTACCCTGCAGAGATCTGAGGAGCAGTTAACCATAGTCCTCAGAAATCCACCAGAGGTTAGAACGCCAACACAAAGAAAGAGGAAGGTGATGGTCATCCGGCCGAAAAGAAGGACATGCGGCGGTATTTCTGGCAGCAGCGGAGCAATCCTGGAAGTGGAACGTTGTGGACATAGACTATAAACACATATACTCAAATAAGACCAGATGTGCAGATATGCAACATGGAAATTCGATAGTATTAGCCTCTCTTCTACTTATCTAAATATGGGCTTTTATTTTGTCTATCCCCTCCCATTGTTTAGAAGATTTGTCTTGTTTATATTTGTGTCCTCCCCCCCTCCCTCCCCCACAGGTTCTGAGCAACAGCAACCAGCTGTATCTGAAGTCGGTGAGCCAAGCGGATGCCGGACAGTATGTATGTAAAGCCATCGTCCCACGGATTGGAGTAGGAGAGACTGAGGTCACGCTCACTGTCAACGGTCAGAAAACATCCACACAGTTTAATGCGTCACTGCTCGTAGATAAAAAGCATGTACTTTCTAAAAGGTCAGCTTGTCAGAAACATTATGTCCAAAGTGGTGGCCCTTTATTTTGAAAATAACACAATTCCTCCTGAACAGGCTTGGTAAGGTCAACATCTTAACAAAAATTACACCAGGCTTGGATATGATTTTTGCAGTTTGTCGTATTATAAGTGTCATTTATTTTATTTCTCTCTTTTCACTTTCACTTACACTCACACGTCCTCTCGTTTTCGCCCAATGCAGGTCCCCCCATCATCTCCAGTGATCCAGTCCAGTATGCGGTGAAAGGGGAGAGAGGAGAGGTGAAATGCTACATAGCCAGTACACCTCCTCCTGATAAGATTGTAAGTGAAAAATAAACCAGTGCTATGAAACATTTCTGTCACCAAAGCCACAATAAGAAATGTCCAAATTTGGGCAGGGAATCAATTATTTAGACATAAAAAAAACTGACAAACAAGGAAAAGCAAAGAGCCCAAAGTTGTACCTTTTAGTCTGACAGAGCTTTGTATTTTACTGTTACTGTACCGTCCTGTTCCCAAATGGCTCCACTCTTACACGGTAAATGCTCTTAGGCGCTGTCCCCTTTTTCTTTTTGAGTGGTGACTCACCCTTAAACTCTCACAGAATTTCCCTCCACCCCATCACATAAACAAACCAACACTAACACTAAGCCGGTCCGCTTTTAGCTCCTGTGTCAGAAATCAGCCCGGATGCTGTCTCCACTCAGATGTAACGCAGTGACGCAGTAGTAGTAGTGCCTGTGTGACTGATCCATCCTGACTCAGTGCGTGCTCCTAATGCATGCGGCGGAGGTTGGGACAGAAAAAGATTTATAAAATATAAAGAAGTGGAGAGGAACGGTTGTCCCAGTAAACGCCACAGCCAAGAGATTATCATCCTCTGGAATAAGTGGGCAGATTATACGAACATGTGGGCTTATGCATAATTAACTCGCCTTAGTACAGTACCTCAATGCTGAATAATACAACTGCTTTTAGTGGCTTCAAAGTCGGAGAATGTGCAAGATTCTCGCAAACTCAGTCCCCCCCCCCCCACACACACACACACTTCAGTCTGCAGAAACATACACACTGTTGTTTTAGCACGACACGCACAATGTGTGTTTACATGTGAGTGTGTACTTGATGTAGATTTATAGGGTCTATTTCTGTCATATCTTCATGCAGTATGTGTTCGAGTTAGACAGATATACATGGCCAATACCTGCTTTTTTTAGATATTCATATAAATACGTTATGGATCTATTAATGAATAAGTCACTCACAGGAATATGTAGACACACGCAGTGTGCACTACTGCATGCATATGACCTGACTGTGGGTAATCTGATAATTTACTGTATAGTTGTACAACGGAGAAGTGTTAATATAGCTCTGTTTGAAGAAGAAGAAGAAGAAAAAGGACACTTTATTAATCCCCGGGGGGAATTTGTTTTTATGGTCCCCTGCCGGCGATAGCAGTGGCCGGAGGCATTATGTTTTATATTCTAAATGCAGAATAATATCCATTATCTGAATGAATGGAATTTTATCACACAATTTACCCGAGCAGTAATGTCTCCAAAATAGTGCTTAACTAATGATATAATCTAATATGGCCTGCTGTGTGTGTGTGTGTGTGTGTGTGTGTGTGTGTCTTGTGTGTGTGTGTGTGTGTGTGTGTGTGTGTGTGTGTGTGTGTGTGTGTGTGTTTGAATGTGCGTGGGTGTGTGTCTGTGTGTGTATATATGTGCGTGCGTGTCTTTGTGTGTGTGTGTGTGTGTGTGCGTGCGTGTCTTTGTGTGTGTGTGTGTTTGTGTGTGTGTGTGTGTTTGTGCGTGCGTGTCTTTGTGTGTGTGTTTGTGCGTGCCTGTCTTTGTGTGTGTCTGTGTGTGTGTGTTTGTGCGTGCGTGTCTGTGTGTGTGTGTGTGTGTGTGTGTGTGTGTGTGTCTGTGTGTGTGTGCTGTAGGTGTGGGCGTGGAAGGAGAACGTGTGGGAGAAGGAGAAGGGGACCCTGCTGGAGCGCTACACGGTGGAGCAGAGCAAACCGTCAGCCGAGGGCGGCGGCGTCCTCTCCACCCTCACCATCAACAACGTGATGGAGTCGGACTTCCTGTCCACCTACAACTGCACGGCCTGGAACTCGTTCGGCCCGGGAACCATGATCATCTCGTTGGAGGAGACTGGTGGGTTGTTTGAATTCATTATTTTATTTGTTTCCTTTCATGACAAGCTTTCATCAGGAAAATATCAAAACAGAAAGCAATGTATTTTAAGGATCATTGCTTTGAGCACATGGAACAACTGAAGGTGAATCAGATGAGTGTATCAACATAACGTACTCCGACATGCTCTCTCTATTCATTTTTTTGCTTTGCAGTCAATCAAATGTTGTAATCATGATTACAATTTTGTCACAACGGTCACAAAAACAGAGTAATCGAGAAAAACTATTATTTTGCACAAAATGGTTTAAAAGTAAACTCTTATTTTGTCTTGTGCTCTGAATGAGAAAATAAAAAGTTAAAACGGGAAAAGTATTAAGGGAAATTTTGCTTTTTAAAATGTGATAATTGCAACATCTTTCCAAAAGTCAATGTGTCTCTCTCTCTCTCTCTCTCTCTCTTTTTCTCTCTCTCACCCCCTCATTTCAGAGGAAGTCCCAGTGGGGATAATAGCTGGTGGGACGGTGGGCTCCACCATCCTCCTATTCATCTTTCTGCTGGTCCTCGTTCTGATCTTCTACCGGCAACGCAAAGGCAGTGAGTCATACTCTCCATGTGCTTAACACATACAGTATAAAGACCAGATTGATTTGATTTGGTTTTGTATTTGTCTCGAACAAACAGTATGTGGTAAAAGAAAAAAAACATAAACACAAAGATAAAAACACAACAAACAAAAAAAAAAAGGATGAGTTTGAGAAGGAGCAGGGGGAAGCATAATGCTTATATAGTCCTGCCCCTACTTCACAATATCATATCATTACAGAATAAAATCCAATAGATATGCATATACAGCATGCAAATGTAGGTGATACAACACTTACACTTACAACAATACAACAATACACTTACATTACATTTCAATTCCTATATTCAGGTCTCACCCTTGTTTTGTATTGTTCAAGTATTGTTATCTTTCATCTATTTTTGAACTGTATGGTATTATGGCTCTGTTTGTTTTCATAGTTCAGTCCGTTCCAAAGATCTGCATGTACAGCAGAGGTTTTTAAAAAAAAAAAAAAAAATTGATGGTTTAAATACTCGTCACTGGACCAAATAGCTTGCATCGAACCAAAGAAACACAAGCACCTACGACTTCCTCTCCACCGCGTGGACGTAGGTCGCCTCTGAGCTCGCTCCTTCAGCTCATGAAAACACACACCGGCCAAGATGCGTGTGTCCAGCTGTATTCAACCTCGCCGTGTGTTTTGCTTCCAGGTCGGCGCGGGGTCACGCTGGGTAAGCCCGACATCAAGGTGGAGACCATAAACAAGGAGACCCACAGCTTGGAGGAGGACTCCGGCAGCGTGTCCACGGCCTCGCGCATGGTCAAGGCCATGTACTCGGTGAGCAGCAGCGGGATATGTGTGTGTGCTCTCGGGCCCGACACTGTTTACACAGCCTGTAGTTGTAAAACCAAAACCTCCGAATAACTCGGTAACCTCTCCCTATACACCACACTGTACCTTTTTTGTATTACATTTTTTAATATACAGTATTTTAATTATGGCTTTTCAGTTTTATAGACAAGAAACAAACAAAAGAGAACACAACACAGTAACCCCCATAGACAAGCAAAAAATTATTAAAAAAAAATAAAAGCAACAAAAAACAACAACCATAGACTAACAGATAAGTAGCTAAATAAAATGAAATATGTATATAATAATAATGCATATATATTACTACTAAACAGCTGCAAAATAAATAAAGAAATGTCAAAAGAAGTTACAAAGTACAATTTCACGGTTGTGGTAGTTAACACACACACACACACAGACACACACACACACACACACACACACACACACACACACACACACACACACACACAGATGTTTGTGGCACTATCTTTGTGGGGACCCGTCATTGACATAATGCATTCCCTAGCCCCTTACCCTAACCTTAACCATCACAACTAAATGCCTAACCTTAACCCTTACCCTCACCCTAACCATAACCTAATTCTAACCCTAATCCTAAAACCAAGTCTTAACCCTCAAACAGCCCTTTAAAGTTGTGGGGTCCAGCATTTTGGCCCCACAAAGCTGTCCGGACCACGCAAATATACTGGACTCCTGGTTTTTGGACCCCAGAAATATAGTTAAACAAGCCCATACACACACACGCACACACACACACACACACACACACACACACACACACACACACACACACACAAATAGCATTACTGGACTTTATCAACCACTTTACCTTTTGACTAAAAAACAACTCTGTGTTTCTCCCTTTGTAATTTCCCCCTTTGAATTCCATTTTCTCTTTTCCTGTCATACTCTGTTGCCTCCTTCCCTCTTCTGTTTTTTTTTTTTTTTTTTTTTTTTTGTTACGCCACCTTCTCTCCTCCTGTTTGTTTTTGGTTTTGTTCTGTTGTTTGACGGTTTAGTTTCTCCCCTCTGTGTCCTTCTCTCCTTCCAATCAGCCCTTTAAAGATGACATAGAGCTCAAGTCTGATCTCCGCAGCGACACCCTGGACACGCGCCAGGAGTACGACCTCAAGGTGAGCTCATCAAACACTCATTTGCACTGAATCACCAACAAGATGATGTCTACAAAATCTAAACTTGACTCTTGACTTTTTCCTACTGAAAGACTCAAAAATAACAAAATAGAGAGAAGGGTTAGAAGCACAGGTCCAGAAAGAGGTTGAAAAACACAGATATGTTCCAATATAAAGTCAAAATCAACAGCCCATTGATTATAAAATGATGCCAAAGTCAAAGTGAGGTCCTGTGGAGTTCATTTTGGTGCAATGTTTCGTTCTAATTATACCTCAAAGGGCTGCAAATATCCGAATCATTACTGACATATTGACTCAGAGTGATGACTTTCATCCAATGATGTACAGACTTTATGGCGGTGTCACCCAGAAAATTCACTGAATTATCTACCAGGCAGAAATAATAATCAGATGTACTCCACAATAGTATTTTTTTGGAGAGTTTTATACTATAAATGAAGCCTCATTCATTAAGAGATAATCCCAACAGATGATTGATCTCAAAAATGTTTGTTTGACTTCTGTTACAGTCATTCAGTATTGATTTGTTCTTCCAGGAGTTTTCCTAGTCAGTGATAGTTCATTGAAACTTCGCTACCACTGCAAAAGATTGAATTTGTTGTTTTATTTATGCAAGGGTAACACTTACTGTAAAGTTACAATCTGGAAAATCTCAGTTTCGTTCTCTTTGGCGGCCCCTGTAGCGATAAGGGGCAATTGCATGTGTGTTTTTGGATCTCACTTCCCAGAGATCCAAATAGTCAGTGTCACTGTGTGATGACAGTCGCCGCTTCACACACAAGTGAGTCTGTTGTGTTAGCTCCGCCTTCCCTTTTTGGTGGACCAACCACTGCTGGGTGATGGAGAAATGCGTCACTTGTGATTTTCCCCCTAGGGAATGTTGCCATAGACACCCAGTTCATAATACTGCAAATGCTAAGGGGCTTTCGTCAGTGGACCGTAGGCTAAGTTGCCATGTTGTGTAACCTCATTCTGCGATGCGTTATAATGGAACCAACGCAACTTGTAGGCATGCTTCAATAGCATTCACACACTACTAGTGGCCAGGCGTCCATGCTTACGCAAGGTAACGTAATCCGATTTGTTCAGGTCCTATCCCCTGACCTATCGGCTATCGTAACCTTAACCACTCCAGGTCACTGCCTAACCCCAACCAATCGTGCGTCTTCGTAGGACGGGACTTGCCTAGATGTTACATGGGATCCATAACGCTTCTGCGACAGATAGTGACATAGCAGACATTGATTTAAATGTTTCTGAGATTATTACTTTAAGTCTGATATGTTCTAAAGTTAATTCCTTCCAACTCCATTCATTCAAATCCATTTAGACCATCCAAACTGTTATTTTAAAATGTCATGTTAAATCCTCTACAGCAGGGGTCTCCAACAAGTAGCTCTCAAGCTACAAGTAGCTCTCAAGCTACCAGTAGCTCGCGAGCAGGTTTCCGGTAGCTCGCCAATAGGTTGACAAACTGAGACCAAAAATGACCACGATGTTGAAAGTGAGGTAGCTGACTGTGGGCCATAGAAGTGTTAAGTGGTATTGTTTTCTTGGACCCTGATGGGAATATTTTCAGTAATGTAGCTAACTTTGTGGGCCAAAAGAAGTATAAAATAGGCATGAACCTTGACTTTGGGTATTGCAATTCCATACATGTACAAACAGTAGCTTCATTCAGCTTATGTGTGTTATGTAAATAAATGAAGGCGATGTGATGCCCTTAGATAAAGAAAGGTTGGAGATCCCTGCTCTAGAGGGTGCACAAGTGCATCTGAACTAGCCAGAAGAAGACAAAGAAGAGGGATTTTAAAATCAAAGCAGGTTTAATGTAAAAAGCAGAATTAGCAAAAACAGCTTTATTTAACTCTGTCATTTTGTTTCGTAATAAACCCATAACATATCAGCAGTTGACACAACTGACATTAGCGTTAAATGATTTCAGTGTAGTTGTTGCCCCTTCATTTATCTTTTATGAAGTAACTATTATCTTTTATACAGTGAATATGAGCATAACCAAAAGGGCCACCGCTGATTTAACTGTTGTTAGCCAGCAAATGTGACTTATTACTTATAACTTACAAATATGACTGACATGATATGAGTTCAAATAATTCCACCTTTAGTGCAAAGTCTTAGTGATCTTTAAACTTAGTGTTAGGATTGCAGTCAAAATATGTGAGAATATTAGAATAGGATACAGCATTTAGGACAAATATATTTAGCATTTTGTAGTTTGCCTTCCTTTAATTGCTGGGTGGTCTTTTTAGCCCTTCACTCTCAGTCCAGCTGTGAAGCAACTAGCTCATCTGATTGTCTCGTGCATCTCGAAGAGATTTAAAGACAAACTAGAAGTGTGAGAAAAAAATGAAAAGAAATTTAAAAAAAAAAGATAAAGGATGTTGAGGTGTACTCTGCCCATTCAGTTGGCATGAATCATTTAAACATTTTGACACGGTGAGGCTGGGCTTAGGTGATGAATCTAGTTTCACGCGTAAAGCTGCCAAAAAAAAAATGTTCTGCTGAAACTCCCCCCGCCCCATGAATATTTTGTGAGGGCAAACACACCACCCCTCTAGCCAGAGTGCTGCCTTGGTTCACTTTGAAGAAACACAGACATGAATCCACCCCAGGAGATGGTTAGATCACCCCAACAACAGTCTCAGCCAGACGTTTTGTTTTTCTCCCCGCTGCCTGAAGCAGCTAAAGCAGTGAGACAAAGTTGGAGTGGGGGAGAAGTCGGGTACATGAGAGACAATGAGATGGCAGAATCATGTCAGAAATAATGGTAGAGCAACGTGAAGTGGGTGTAGTGAGCAGGTAGAGCATCTTGCCTTCCTTCACCCAGACAATCTGGGATCAGCGTGCATGTTGGCAGGGATCCACATGCAGGGAAACACGGAGGCTTAAACTCATGAAAGCTTTAAAGGTCCAGTGTGTAACGTGTTTAGTTGTTCATTATCAAAAATCTGTGTTGCCCGTTCACAAACTAGTCCTTTTTTCATAAATATTTACCACCACCATCAATTCCAAGTATTCCTTTTGGCTTGAAATTCTACATTTGCATTCGCATGAACTGGGGTAGACGCTCCATATTCATGGGCCATCTTGAAATATGTTAGCCAGTAAGGGACATACAGGACATACTGCTCCGCCTTTCGCATTTTCGCTGTCACATGATAAACTCACAGGTAGGGCTGAAACGATTCCTCAAATAACTCGAATAATTCAATTACAAAAAATCCTCGATGCAAAATGACTTGCCTCGAAGCTTGGTTAAATCAATGTTACTAACGTTGTATCGCTGACGGACGGCGTTCCCGCTACTGTCGCACACCAGACGGCTCAGTCTGCTGCTGGCGACACATGCCAGAGGTAAATAGTGAGGGGCTGAGAGAAGAGACCGGCTGGAGGAAACCACAGAAAGGGTCCAAAGTTTGGAATCAGTTCAAACGTGATTAAAACTAAAACTCTGTACAGTGTGTCTACTGCAAAATCAAACTAGCTTAGCACAATAATAGCACGACGTCAGTGCTTTAGCATCTCAACAGAAAACATTGAGTCTAACTTAATCATCCGTTCCACGAAGAGGACCGACAAAAGTAAATCACAGAGTCGTATGGACGATGAAGCTACATCAAACACAACAACTACCAAAATCAAAGACAAGAAAATACGTAGTGGTGACCACGATCTGAGCTGATGCACTGACTATTCCTTCAGAAAAACAGCTGATTGTTGCGCATCTCTCTCTCTCTCTCTCTCTCTCTCTCTCTCTCTCTCTCTCTCTCTCTCTCTCTCTCTCTCTCTCTCTCTCTTTCCACGGAGAAACAGCTGATCAACGATCTAATAGTATAAGTGTAACAGAGCTGTGTGACATATCAAATATATAAATGAAAATAGGTTAAGTATAACTAATATTTACATATAGGTCTAGTTTTGGTTGTTAAACGTAAAAAAAAATAAAAATAAAATTTAAATTAAAAAAAATATCCGATTAATCGATCGATTAAGTGCTAGATTAATCGATTACAAAAAGAATCGATAGCTGCAGCCCTACTCACAGGTGCTGCTAATGCTGCTAATGGGTATCGTAGCTTCCCGGCCCCGGCAAGTTTGAAGACGGAAACATAGAGGACCACACATATTCAAAATCCAAATTTCAGGAAGAGGAGTCTTCTACTTTGCCCAGAAAAAGAAAAAGGATATTGAAAAGAGCAAGAGACCGGCTTTTTGAAGCATGAAGGCTACCGTAGCTGTTATACGTACTTTGAACTGCGTGGCGCGAGAGAGTTGATTGCGATATATGATCTCAACACTAGATGGGAGAAATTCCTACACATTGGACCTTTAAACAAAAATCTGAATTTCTGCTTTTTCTTGTTAACCTGGTCAAAAACTTAATTCTCTTATTAGTATTTGTATAGTAAAGTCCTAAAAAAACCACACAATACTATTGTCGCTCGTCATTCGTCACTGTTTAAATATGTGTATAACCCACATGCAGAAAATAAAATAAATTAAAATGACTAAATATAGAGATAGGTTAGAGGTTTTTGGCTAACAGCGACGCTATGAAAATTGTTATATTGTATATACTATATTAGAATGTATATTAAAATCACGTTGTTTTGCCCTGGAAACATTTATTTAAAGGTCAACAAAGTAAAGTAATAAAGATCAAGATTGCATCAGCCACCTTCTTTTAAAAGTAGATTTTTTTTTTTCTATTAGAAGATTTTTTTGAAAGTTGAATTATTTTCCAGCTGGCTTTAGGATGCCAGTCTTGGTAGATTATCCCTACAGTCGAATCATGTCATTTCCTCATGTAGTTGGTGTCATCGGAATTTTTGAGGACCGGTGTGTAACTTGATTTGCATACATTTCTGAAAAAGGACCATTAGACTCTGATCTCAAGCAGCTGAGTCACAAAGAAAGAGAGCAAACTGTCCTTCGCAGCACAATCTTAAGGAATCTGGCCCTGGATGCCGACCAGCTCGAGACACGCAATTCACCCTGACCTCTGACCCGCTATGAGAGAGCTTCTCTCCGGGGATCAGGAAGGAACAGAACATTATTATTACAGAGACCTTTGACCCTAAGAATTTATACACTGCCATGTAGAAAGTGATTTCCCCCACCCCCCCATTATATCTTTTCCTAATGCTCACTCTGTGTTGTTGTCTCTTGCTGTTTGTCTCTGCCCCTGTCTTCAGGACCCCACCAATGGCTACTACAACGTGCGAGCCTCCACCCACGATGAAGGCCGCCCTGCCTCCCGCTCCACCTTGCACTACTCTGACTACCGCTCCCCCGCAGGAACACCAGGGGGAGCTGCTTCTATTAGCAGCAGTGCCGGAGGCTCCGGAGCCACGGCCAGCGGAGGAGCCCCTTGTCCCCCTGGCCCCCTCACCTCCCCTGGCCGCCCCCAGGCCTGCTATGACCCCCGGCCCCCGTCCAGACTGTCCCACATCAGCTACGCCCAGTTCAACACCTTCACCCGTGCAGGCCAAAGCCAGCAGCCTCCGCCTAACCCCGCACCCATGGCCAGCGACTTCCAAGGAGACTGCAGCCTCCTGGACTCCACTTCCCAGCTGGCCTACGACAACTATGGGTACCCCTCGCATTACCAGACCTACCGCATGGGTTTTGCCCCATCAAGCCTGGCCCCGCTGGAGGCCTGTCCATCCTATGAAATGTACGGGGTGGGATCTGGGGTGGGACCCGGGGTGGGACCCGGGGTGGGACCTGGGGTGGGACCCGGGGTGGGATCCGGGGTCGGGGGCCCTGGGGTCGGCGTGGGTCCCGGGGGTCCTGCTCCCACGGGATCAGAGACTGGACTTGGGAAATACGGCAGCTCCACTCGCTTCTCCTACACCTCGCAACACTCTGACTACTCCCACAGCCGACACACACAGAGGATGCAGACTCACGTTTGAGACAGAGAGACGTATAACCACCTCACAGTCTTAGCAGAGCATGAGGAAGCATCTTATAAATAGTGTCACATCGGAAAAAACACACACACACACACACACACACACACACAATCATAGACTTACACACACACATTTTCACACAGTACCACAAACACAGACTACAGAACTACAGAAAAAAAAAAAAATCACACAGACACATGCACAGAGTCAGAAGACCATGCCCATGAGACAGGGAGCTTATGAGAAACAGTGAGAGGAAAAGAGATGATGGGAAGAGAGGAGTTTTAGTGAGACAGGGAAGGGAAATTCCACACAATTTTGAATTCCCTCACTCCCCATGTGTTCATATATATCGGAGCTCTGAAAGAGCGAACGGCGCAAGTCACAATCAAGACTGGGAAAGAGAGCAAGAACCAGAGTGAGGACGCGAGATCACAGATCTTTGGAGCCCTATAGCTTTTGCTATGAACTGACTTTGTAAATGATGAGAGAGAACGTCTTTAGGCAAAATAGACTGACTGTCAAATATGGTACACGCTGATGGCGAAAAACCTCATCCAATGGAAGTCATTTCTGGCCGCCATTTTTTAATTTTTTGTTGTTGCTGGTTGTCTTATTCAACAATCATTGAGCACACACACTATATATATATATATATATATATATATATATATATATATATATATATATATATATATATATATATATATATATATATATATATACCCCAGAATGCCCTTCTGTGCAGTGGTACATGCCACCATGCCTGTTAGGAGGCATTTGGGAGTGTGTTGGGGCTGGGGTGGGGTTGGGGTTGTCATCATTTTGCACTGCATCTACAGTATTCATGCTTAGACGTCCCTTAAATATATCTGTGTAATGTCTTCTTTTTATTTGCACACCACTCTAGAGCTTTGTATTCTATTTTTTAACATTACAGAATTATTTTTGTCTATGTAAAACATATAACGTGTATGTATGGACCAAAAGTTTGAACGTGAGCCCACTTCACTTGGGCGTTTGCCTGGGTGATTCCACTGAGACAGGGGGAGTTGTGCCAACAGCAGAGTCTGAATTCAGGACGGGTTTTTTTTAACGTCAGAAGGGTATATCAGTGTATAAAAGAAACCTAGTGCCAAGTGTTTATGTTGTTCTTCACCTTAGACCATGTATATGCAGTAGAAGCTCCTTCTATTGGTGACTGTTGCTTTACAAACCAGGCTTGGGGCCTTGAGTAATTCCCAGACATTTTTCGTAGGCTGGAGCCTTTTTCTCGTGGAGTTCCCAACTACAAGCTTGGTGCAGACAGAGAGAAAAACACAGATGTTGGGTTTAGAACTGAGTGGCCTTATAGGGGAACATGTCATACATCTCCATTTTGAATCATTCCTCATCGTCTGTCTGCCAAAACGGCCGGAGGAGAATGTGTATGGAGAGGTTCAATGAAAGCTTGTCCACAATATTGACATATAGTAGTGTATGACTGTGAGAGTGTGTGTGTGTGTGTGAGAGAGAGAGAGAGATCAAGAAGGAGTGTGTGGGCATTGGCACACACATCGATTTGTACAGTGTGTTTGTATAGATGTGTGAATGACTGCGTGTGTATGGGAAGCATACTGTAAACACGTAGCGCCTGACTCGAGTGTGCGCGCGACTATTGTATGCATGTCCGTGTGTATACAGTATGTGTGTGTGTGTGTGTGCGCGTGCGTGTGTGTGCGCGCGTGCATGTCTGTGTCTTAAGTGTGCGGGTGTGTGTTTCAGTATATGTCCATATCATTTCTCTCACAATCCTGTTACAGTACTTTTATACCTCTGGTAGGACTGTATCCTGTATTATTGTGTCTTTGAATCTAGAAAAATCCAATGTTTATCTTATTGTACTGTTCTTCGTAGCAGAGACAACTGTTCAAAAAGATGTACAACGAACGTTATCAAACTCTCATTTTTTAATTTCATTATCTTCAATATTTTTTAAAAATGGTATGTAATTATTTTTCCACAGTATTACATAAATAAAAGCACTGTTTTTTATATAAAGAAGAAGAGTGTGTCGTCTTTGGGCGGATGGGTTAAAATGGACAAGTTCATTATTTTTAACAGTATGCAGTATAGGGTTTATTAAAAGAATAATATCACTTTCCCATATTTCTTCATGAAAAATTCACAGCATGGGCTCTGAATAGTAAGCAATACAAACTAATATCAGGTATATGAGTGCAGGGTATTTTTTTTTTAGTGTTAATCAATCAGAACAGAACTGACAGCATTATTGTGGTACAATAATATGTATAAAGTCCCATACATACACTTGGAATCAAAATAAGTAATAGTAAAAAAATAACAAAAATAAATTAAAAAGAGAATGAGTCCAGCAACCACGGTGGTATATCTCTTATCATTACTATATAGCAGCAATACCATAGGCAAAGAAGTGATCCCATGACCTCTTAAATCCTGAATTTTCATTATTAATTCTGGATAGCATGTGTTCATATGATGCAATTTCTGACATAAATTCCAGCCTTTGTTTAAATTCTGGGGGGGAAGGTACTTTTCCACACTCGTAGATCACTCAAATGGCCGTTACAACCCCAACTTTTATTAATGCCAAATCATATTTTGAAACTTCGAACAATTCTGCTTTGTCCCCTAACAGGCACAACCTCTGTGTTTTAGGTATAATAAGACCTAGGCCTTTCCCTATGCGTTCTACAACTTCTTCCCAAAAGGGGTTTACCAATTTACATTCCCAGAGTGCATGTAAAAATGTTCCTGTCTCTGTCTGGCACTTCCAGCAGAGGTCATTGGGCATTATTCCCATCCTATAAAGATTAGCAGGAGTAAAGTAGAACCTGTGTAACACTTTGTATTGAGTAAACTTTCCTCTGGCTTCCTTTATATACCTCCCTGAGTCTGACAGGATTTTTAGCCAGTTTTCATCACTTATCCAGATAAGATAACCTTTTTGTAACCCGTTAAAGATCTCGTAAAACTGGGATGCCCTGTGTGTTATATTTGGTAGTTCCATAAATTCTATTACTGGGTTTCTACCCTGAGTTAATTTGCCTTTGGTGATACCATCTCTGATTTGCAGATATTTACAGAAATTACCATTATACACCAAGTTCTACTTTTGTATACCAGATCAGAAAGGTCATAAATCTTCCTTCTGAATACAAGTCGCTTATCTTATGAATTCCTTGTACATGCCATTGATCCCAGTAAGCAGACCTTTTCCCAATTCGTATATCCGTATATATTATGCCTATAGACGTGCATATGATTGTCTTGAGTGTGGTATTCCACATAACTTGTGTGCTTCTCTCCAGACTGATTTCGAATGAACCAGAACTGGGTTTGAAGAATATCCATGTCCATTAGTCTTTGGTCCATGTGAGAGAATATCCAAAGGTGTGAAGCGGCCAGCCATTTCTTTTTCAATACTGATCCAGCTGAGTTCATTGCCCTGTCTGGACATTTCAAATGCTAGGTTTACATTGGGAAGGCCTAATCCCCCTGTGTCTCTTGATGTCCACATTTTCTTAATATTAATTCTTGGTCTTTTCCCATCCCAAAGAAATTCCCTGACCATCTTATTATATACATATTATTATACATATTATCAAATTGTGTAAACAATGGTAATGATATGTCCAAAGGCAGCATCATGGAGACATAATTGAACTGTGGGGCAATCACCGTTTTTATCACGTTTACTTCCCACCACAAAGTAAGCTTCAAGATAAAAGTGGTGATCCACCCTTTAATCAAGATAATAATATAAATAATAATATTACATATAATGATATGTGTGTGTGTCATGCTGCCACCCCATATAAAGCGAAGATGATGTTGCTTGGCACTGGAAAACTTTCAACAGGGAAGCAGGTTTGATAGGCAGCAGTAAGCGCAGACAAAGTTATTCCTACACTTTTCATTTACGTTTACATACATAATTTATGTATATTTGATATACTTAAAAACTGATTTCGAAAGAAAAAAAACACTGCACATTAACAGCAATAACAAGTAGGCTACTTTATGTATGGGGATCATGGACTGTATAAAATAGATGGGGATACATCACACCGATAGGTGGCAGACAGTCACACGTTATACACCTAATGCGCCTCCAGAACAACAAAAGAAGACACTTCCTACGTCATTGGCCAGTCTAGCAGCCAAGATGGCAGCGACGGTGTTGAGGTCGCTTACCAAATTAGGACGTCCTTCAACAAAATTAATATTAAATAATAATTTGCTGAGCCCTGGTTGTGCTATCGTGCAAAACAGGTAAGATGACAAAAAAATACAACACGTGACGCTTCGTGTGGCCATTGTATTGCTAGCCGTCTTGGCTTGAGCTCCACATAAATATGCACACTGAAAGGCAAATGTTAGCATAATGCTAAATAAGCCGACTTTTCTCTTCAAAGTAATTTGAGTCGCATGATACAAGTTTAAATTTTTTTCTAAATGGGAACAAAGCATGCATATACGTCTTAGCGCAATGTCATCCTCGTCGCAGTGTAGGTGAACTTTCCTGCTGTCTAGTCGTAACCTAGCTAAGCTGTCACGGTTAGCTGTCTGATTAGCTAACGCGTGTCAGTGTTTACCACACTGGTTCTAACGTTATGCATCTTATGCTCTGTGTAAGGTCAAAGTATAGCCCATATTTGACAAGAATTGTAACAAAACTGGTCAGTTTCGGGTTATAGGGCTGTAAATTAAACCACAGATCAGTTGACAATGTTGAAGAGTAAACTGTGTCTGTTTGGAACCATTGTAGCAAAAATGAAGACCCTTATCGTTAATGCAAAGGGCACATAAGTAAAGGAAACCGGTATACGTGCAGTTTAGTGTCCCAAATTCCCCATACGATGTCCTTAATTAATTATGAACCTGCTAAACCACCTGTGCTACCCAAACCCTAACCCTAACCCTACTCCTAACCTTAACCTGTCTCAAATAAGACCCTCAGTATTTGGGACACTAAACTGCACGTATACCCTAAATGTGTTGATTATCATATTATGTAGCTAGTACCAAAGTCAAGGGGACTTGGAAATATAAGTTTGTTATTGACATATCCTGATACTGTTGGAGGTCTACTGATGAATAAATAAATGCTGATTAATGTAGCCATGTATTGATGATGCAACAATTTGCATTAATAAACCCATTTTGGTAAACTAGCATGATCCATATCTTTGCGTGTCTCCCTCATCAGCCAATATGATTAGGCCTATCAGTTGGCAAGCACAGTGTAGCCCAGATCAGCACCCTTTTTGAAACGACAGGCCAAACAAATTGAGACTAAAACCTCTGTGTCGACTGTCAACATGGCTCATGCACCTACCTAATGCTTTTTTGTTGTTGCATCTCTTCAATTGTCTGCATTGGCTCAGAACTGAAGGCTTATTAACACAACCTTACCTCATGTTAAGAATATTTTCAATGTTTTCACAGGCAGAAACAATGGCAGCCAGATGTGGAGTGGACAGAACAGTTTGCCGGGGCAGTGATGTACCCCACTGCCATTAATGAGAAATGGACCGCACCCCCATGGAATGGTAACACACACACACACACACACACACACACACACACACACACACACACACACACAGTCCCACTGTTACGGCTATTGTTTAATGGATACTTGTTCCCTACTAACTACTTATTTTTAAGGATTCATTTATTTTAATGAACAATGCAAATGGAAAAATGTTGCCAAGACAGTGTGAAAGCTGACAACCTTCTAATATGTTTATGATATACAACATATCAAACTTTTTAAGGGATAGAACGAGGAGACAGTCCTTCAGTGTCTGTGTGACAAAACTGTTGACATATACACAGTGCACTGATTTTAATACTTGGCTGTTTGCTAATACATTCAGAATCAAAAAGGGTTTTAATGCCACAATAATTTCCCTCGGTGAAAGGTACATACATAAACAAACACATTAAACATTAATATAAAATAAATAATAAATACAGAAAAACTAACAAAGTCACTGTTGCATAAGAAAAAAGGCTGAATGGGTTTAGTGCAAACATTTGCAAAGAATATATAGTATATGCAATTTGGCAGCTTTTTCTATTGCTTTATGACTAGTGAGCAGTTTTATGGACATTTTTGAAACTATTTTCTTTCTATTATAGCTCCTACATGAAACTGCTCACAACCAGGCCATGATTTCTGGGAAGAGACATTGGTGTTGAGATTTTCAAATGTATTTTTCTGGCGCTTTGAACGCCATAAGTTGATTGCCATCTAGTTCATTATAATGGGGAGAAGGCAGTCATCGCCGATATCTCGCAACACTGGCCCGCTCACACCAAAATTCATATACATCATATCAATATCACTACAGGTATGAGGAAAAATACGTATTTTTGAGTTTGGGGTGAACTCTCCCTTTTAAACCTACATTGTTCCAAATGACATCTACTTTTTAGGGTCTGGCCTGAGGTGCCAGAATAGGGCCCAAATAAGCATTACACATTTATAGTTGAAACATGATCAGTTTAAATTGTTGGCTGTAAGAAAAGCTGCAATTCTGGCTTTTTTTAGTTCTTATTTAAATTAGAAAATCAGACCCAGTTTTTTTTTTTTTTTTTTACTTAATAATTTAATTTGCCTTATCCCTGCCTTGTTTTTTCTCTTTGCAGACAAAGATGCTCCTGCAGAGAAGGATGTGTCCAACCTGACCATCAACTTTGGTCCCCAGCATCCTGCAGCTCACGGTGTGCTGCGTCTGGTCCTGGAGCTCAGCGGAGAGTCGGTCAAGAAATGTGACCCCCACATCGGCCTGCTTCACCGTGGCACAGAGAAGCTCATCGAGTACAAGACCTACCTGCAGGTACTAAAACCAGTATCTGTAAATAGTGTTTCTGTGTTCTCCAACTCATATTCATTAGGTAGTGGTTTGAATAGCTCATACTGTATGCATGTTTTTGAAGGTTGTAAAATCAGGAAGTGTAGAATCAGGGGTGCTCTTCTTGGTTTTAACCAAGCTGAGAAATTGCAGTTGCGTTGGATTCAAAGAACAGAACCGTAAATTGCAACACAGCTTATTGCAAAATCCTGTTTTATTGTGTTCAGCGCAACGGCATACTGTGGAGAATGAGCTGGATTTACGGTGTAAAAAGTAGACGATGCAAGAGCAAATGACCACCTCACCTTATCGCTTGAAAATGACGAAATGAAATCAACAGACTTGATCAAAGATGAAGAGGAGCTTTTATCATGTGTCATGTGTTGCGTAATTCTTGGAAGTACCTCAACCAGTGCGCTTTACTTTTTACTTCCTTTTCTTTTAATGTTACAGGCTCTGCCCTACTTTGACCGTCTGGATTATGTCTCCATGATGTGTAACGAGCAGGCCTACTCTCTGGCTGTGGAGAAGCTGCTCAACATCCAAGCTCCGCCCCGTGCACAGTGGATCAGAGGTACAGGCTGGAAATGGTTAGGTGTCTGCACACTGCAAATTACTAATATTTCAATCAAATGATGACACACACACACACACACACACACACACACACACACACACACACACACACACACACACACACACACTATTTTTAAAGATTTTTTTTGGGCATTTCAGGCCTTTAATTCCATAGGACAGATGAAGACATGACAGGGGAGAGAGAGAGGGGGAGTGACATGCAGCAAAGGGCCGCAGGTCTGAGTTGAACCCGCGGCCGCTGCGTCGAGGAGTAAGCCTCTATATATGCTCTACCAACTGAGCCAACCCGGCCACACTCGCACACTTTATTGTTAATTATTAGCAGTGAAGCTGGCCCCCCCATGTCATCTGAAAATGATTTAAAAACATTGTCAAAAAGTAGTAAAATATGCTCATTTAAATATACCAGGATGCAATGTGATATTTAAATGGCTTTTCTTGTCCAACAACCAGTCCAAAACCTAAAGATATTCAGATATTTAAAAAAAAAAATTCTTTACATCCATTAATTAGTTTGTCAATAGACTCATCAGCTTTGAACGGTTGGTTGTATTCTGTGTTGTGCTTGCAGTTCTGTACGGAGAGATGACTCGCATCCTTAACCACATCATGGGTGTCACCACGCACGCCCTCGACATTGGTGCCATGACCCCCTTCTTCTGGATGTTCGAGGAGAGAGAGAAGGTCAGAATCTGTCTGTCCTGGATTGTTTTTAAAACTTTGTTTGTCTGGGGAAGGTGCTGTTGTCAGACCTCTCAGTTCTCACGGTTCCTTAGCAACAGTCTTAACGTTTGCAGACTACGCCTAAAAAGATGAACAGCATGAGAGTGCCATTCATGACCCCAACGTTCCTCAAAAGACGTTATCGAGTTACTAAAAATCATGCAACTCTATGGAAGTAAACGGAACCTTTGTGACCCCAAAAAAAGAGACCTGACTTTGTGAACTAGCTGCAGACAGTAACTTGAGTTAAGTGGCCTTTTAGATCTGTGGCCTACCATGTAGTGGTTGCATGAGAGTTTGGAGATTTTATCTTAACTGTGACTTTTGTTTCCTCTCAGATGTTTGAGTTTTATGAGCGAGTGTCAGGAGCCAGAATGCACGCTGCATACGTCAGACCTGGTGGTGTGCATCAGGTAGGGGATCTCATTAAATAATAGTGTTGTTTTTTTTAATAACAAAATAAAGATCTCCTTGGGGAAAATTGTATTATTTCAACTGCTGCAAAGAGCAACGTCCAAGATGTATCAAGCAAATAACCTGTAAAGCACTTCAGCGATCAGATTAGGATAAATGAGCATGATCAGTGAAGTGCTAATGATCTTACGTGTGTTTCAGGATTTACCCGTTGGCCTGATGGACGACATCTATGAGTGGTGCAAGAATTTCTCCATTAGAATCGATGAAGTAGAAGAGGTAAACAACGGGTGCAAGATGGGGCCCCTGATCTTTTAAATCTCCACAAGCTCTTAACATGATAAGGATATGGTGAAGCTCTATCATCTATCAGTGAATCTGTTGGTTTTCTTCTGCAGATGTTAACCAACAATCGCATCTGGAAGAATCGTACTGTAGACATCGGGGTGATATCCGCCGAGGATGCCCTGAACTATGGCTTCAGGTAACCCACTACTGAAAGTGAAAATACCTCTTCCCTTCCTGTCAGTTGCAGTTTATGAAAAGCACAAATATTTGAGTTAGTTTGATTAGCAGAAATGTGCATAGAGTGTGATATTTATCACCTCTCTCTTCACCCCTCCACCAGCGGAGTGATGCTGCGAGGGTCCGGCATCAAGTGGGACCTGAGAAAGTCTCAGCCTTACGACAAGTATGACGAAGTGGAGTTTGACATCCCCATTGGAAGCAAAGGAGACTGCTATGACAGGTAAACGATTAGCAAATGGCTGTAGATATTATTTAAGTGTCTTTAGTTCAATGTTCTTGTCCCTTTTTTATGTCAAGTCAGGGGCTCGTTTCACCAAATGTGCAGCATGCAAGGCCTGCACGATATTCAGTCCATCCAGAAAACGCGATTATGCAATCGCATAATTCAATGCACAATCAGCCAAAGTCCGCATATTTATGCGGGGGCTGCATTTTTTTTCAAATACGCCGCACTTTCACTGCATAAATTGCCGATTTCCGTGCAGAATATGCGGGCTTGCATGATTTCATAATCCCTGCATTTTCATTGCAAAAAAGTCACATACATCTTAGCAGAAAGTTGAAAAATGTTGCGTTTCCCTCACACAAGAGCAGCCATTTCCCCCCGTTGCCATGGGAACGTTATGAAGTGATGTAATTACGCGACGTGAACATCATCGAAAAGCTGCAGACCCCGCGATGAAGCCACGATGAAACCGCAGTTTTTGTAAGTTCCCGCAATTTCATCGCATAAAATTGCATTTTTTAAGAAAATGGCATCATCAAGGATTTTTGCCCGCAACAATCACAAAAAAATGCATTTTTCTGGAAGGACTGATATTGGGAAAAGACTGACATTGCAAAAAAAAATTCCTGCGATATATATATTGCGATATGAAAAAAAGACTAATTTTTACAAGATGAAATAATAAATCATTCTCGACTACTGGGGTGATTTTGGAAGGGAGTGCGTCTACATAGGAAATCAAAATAAAGGAACTGTTCTAATGTGAGCCATTCTTTGTTGAACTTGAATGCTTTACAAACACAAAAGCAATCAAGCGCTGTGACTACTCTTCTGACGTGACTTTTGTAGAGGGAAATTAGTCAGTTTAACACACTGGTTGACTCACATGACACCATTGTATTCATATCTACTATCAATCCAGGCTAAAGTCAATGATATTAATAATCCATGCACGTTGCTTCCTCTAAATTTCAGGTTGTGGTCGTCGACTAGCAGGGCCTGCCTGTTTGTTAGATAAATTGATCAACATTGATAGTGATTGGTGGTTGGCTGTGCATGCAGAGGTTGGTTGTAACTAGCTATTTTTAAGTGTGTGTGTGTGTGTGTGTGTGTGTGTGTGTGTGTGTGTGTGTGTGTGTGTGTGTGTGTGTGTGTGTGTGTGTGTGGGTGTGGGTGTGGGTGTGGGTGGGTGGGTGTGTGTGTGGGTGTGTGTGGGTGTGGTTTTTTTCCAGGTATCTGTGCAGAGTGGAGGAGATGAGGCAGTCCCTGAGGATCATGCACCAGGCGCTCAACAAGATGCCAGAAGGAGAGATTAAGGTGGATGATGCCAAGATTGCCCCGCCCAAGAGGTCTGAGATGAAGGTGAGCTGAGAGCAGACATGCTGTGAGATGGTTTGATGGCGCCTGCAGCCCATCAAACCCTGAAAATGTTGCACCTTTTTTCCTTTCTGGATTTCCTCCTGTGCTTTATTACTTCTGTGTGTTGATTACATTTCAGTGCTGTTACTAATTTGTCTTCACACTACCCTCTTTGCAGAATTAGGCCATTCTGCTGTAAAGTGCTTTTAATTTGGCTGCCCCTCAAGGCTTTAGTTCATCTCAGTGTTGGAACGTGCAGTGTTGCCTTTTTACGTTTCAATCCGATTGAACTCCGTCGAACGTTTGTTGCGTCATTTTCAAAACGGATGCTGAGATGACATGTTCAATGTGCTCCTCGTCCTAGACGTCCATGGAGTCTCTGATCCACCACTTTAAACTGTACACAGAGGGCTACCAGGTCCCCCCCGGGGCCACGTACACAGCTGTGGAGGCACCCAAGGTGAGACCGCTCACAATGTGCATCATATTTCTGTATAAACTTGCCTTTTTGCTATTTAGCTCTGACTCACCGCATTAGTAAAATAACCTGCAGTCGCCCTAATGGATTTTAACTTGGCAAACAAAAAGTGTGTGACTCTGTAGATCCTCAGTACACAAGGTTTTTTTTTTTGTCTTAATTAACTGGGAAGCCTTTGTAGGCCCTTAAGGAATTGTTGTGATGTAATATGCTTACTGGAGTGTTATTTGTGTGTCTCCACATGTGTCGCTTGCAGGGCGAGTTTGGTGTTTATTTGGTATCTGATGGCTCCAGCAGACCCTATCGCTGCAAGATCAAAGCTCCTGGATTCACTCACTTGGTGCGCACTTAAAAGTTCTCCACACACTGAAATATTAAACACACCAGGTATCATTTATTTAGCACGTTTAACAGCTTGTCCTTAAGGCTACTTTTAGTTCATTAAGTAGATTTTATAAAGTACTATAGAACCATTTTTAAAAGCGTACAGAAGCACCCTGCCCCCACCACCTTTCTCTCTCCCTTCCTGTTCATCTCTTAGCTCATGGGTACATGAACTTCTGTTTAATGTAGTCATTTGAATTTTGGTCTTCGAGGCTAAAAATGTCTTTAAAGTTGCATAAACAAACTATTAGAGTAGTTAGTGCATTAACTTCAGGCTCTAATCTCATGACTTATGAATATTCCATTTTCTAAGAGCCTATCTGGCCTGAATAGTGTCTGCTGTTCTTCAGTTATTCTGAATTAATGGATGTTTTCTTCCCTCTAGGCTGGTCTGGATAAAATGTCTAAAGGACACATGCTGGCTGATGTGGTGGCCATTATTGGTAAGGAAGTGATTATTGATCAAGAATCCCGCTTCAGAAGGGCAATACTTGAGTACAAAAACATGAACTTTGTACTGAGCCTTTTCTTCTTCTTCTTCTGACAGGTACACAGGACATAGTGTTTGGTGAAGTTGACCGTTAACGTGAAGCTGCTCGTGTGTTGGTTCCCCCGAAGAGGAGAATTCATTCTCTCCTCCACACATCTGTTAGTCAGGTTCTCTTCCTGTTCACTATTCGTGAGGCTTTCGACAGATGACTCTTATAATCAGTGATGTACAATGCCCAAATAAACCTAATAAATATTTTATGACCAAACAGCAAAGTAGTGAGTTGTATTTATTTCACCCTCACATTGCATTAGGGTGATTTTAGAGGGATTTATATGATTTTAAACGCAAATCTTTTTCAAACACGCCATTTCCTTGACTCGTCTGAAAATAAAGTATTATAGATGAGAGCAGAGACAAAAACCTTGATGTGTGTATGTCCTTCCTCTGGTTGGTGTTTAAAGGGGGAGTGGTCTGATGTGATCTAAGACAAATGGACTTAGAGCTCAGACCACAACTTCCCCTGTCAGTGAGGTATGAAACGTTCGAGTATTCACCAGAACGCAGAGGAGAAGAAAAAAAAAAAAAAAAGCCACCCCCAAGTTGTCGTGTTTGCTGTGTGCTGGCCACTTTGCGGAGCCAAGTTGTCCGTGTTGAGCCTGTTTTACCATGGCCGTGTGTGGCAGGAACCTGTTACTGATGGCCATTCCTCTGTGGATGAGTTTTGGGAGAGCTGGTGAGTTAAGACATTAAATTGGGATATACTGACCTAATTCAGATACATGAACACAAGCTGCGCTGTTGACTTAGATGGTTAACCAGGGTGAATATAAGGGGTCTGTTGACATGATGATGAATTAGTAAAAAATGAAAATACTACTTTTGGCATATGTTTAATGAGAGCAGTGAGTTGTCTTTGTATTTTTTACTTTTGGCCTTATTCCACCCACTGTTGGCAGCAGAAATGTAGTCACCACATTACAGTTCCTGTGAAAAGAGAAGTTGACCATGTTGGTTCTTGTGACTTGTGTCAAGGGCCGCTGAGGCTGGTGTGCATGGCTACTTTTCTGTGTTACGGTTGTCATGGGAAATATTCAGCATTTTAGGATTATTACAATTAAAAACATGTATGTAATACACAGCTTTAACAGCTATCAGTTAAACTTCAGTGAAACTTGAATGTAATGTAATAAACCATTTTACAACTTTCAATGCATTTCTACACGCCCGTATAGACATGCATATCTAGCCTTGAACTGTCAGTTAATATTGGGCATCTAAAAGGCCAAGAAGACATTAACTGTTGAGCTAACACAGTGAAAGTAATAGAGAAAATTGGCAACTTTTTAAATCATTTAATTTGAGTAGATTTTAAATAAATTAAAAAAAGCCAAATAGTTAAAGGTTCCAGCTTTTCGAATGTGGAGATCAGTCAAGTAAATCATTTGGGGTTTTGGACTGTTGGTCAGACAAAAAAAGCAATTCCAAGACAACAACTCAAATTGGGAACTTACCAAATTATGAATTGATTAATAGAGAAAAATAAAAATAATCGCAAGTTTTAGCCATGAACGGTTGCAATTCATTTTTTTTCTTGTGTAATTCAGAAATTCAAACGGGTGCAATCAATGTGTAGCGATGTTGAGATATTTCAGTTATTTATTCCAAACCACCGCTGACTACGGCCTACTTCTAGTATCTGTGGTTTATAAGGCAAAGTCAGAAAGACCTCACTTTTGAAAACATGTTTCCTCTATCCACTTAGTATACTGAGCAGTTAAAAAGATAGACACTTTAGAAATCCCTCCCTGTTCATCCTTATGACACCATCAGTCAGTTGCAGGTGTCTGGAGTCGGGAGAATCCACTTACTAGAAAAAAAGGCTCTTAAATTGGCTATAGAATATGAGTGGTGCTAATTGTTATCAGACTATTTTGTATTTTAGGGGACTTATGAAGCTGTTTCCTTTGCAACATTGCGGAAACGAAAAGAGATGGTGGTGTGTTATCTTCATCAACATATCTCTGGCACCCGGCCAGAGATATAACTTGTACAGCTGAACAGCGGCATTCAAAACTGAATTCAACATTTTCACTTATAACTGTCCATCCATAACCAACATGCCAAATATGTCCAATGTTAGCCATCATGTGCAATGTGTGGAAAGTAATGACGTGATCACAGATTTCAGAGAAGTGGTTCATTTTCACTAAATTAAAGGAAGGGACGGAAATAGAAGTGTGTTATGGTTGTCATGGTAATGGTATTGTATCTAATTGTAAGAAAATAAACTTTAGAGTTTCATATATTAGTTTAGTTGTATTCACACTATGAGATCAAACACTTATTAGTTACCTCTGGGCCAATTAATGGTTTAGGTGACCCGATCATATTTAAAATCTATTGGAATGTAATTGATTTAAACATGTACTGCATATGGTCAAACATTCATATTACAGTTTGAATCTGACTGAACAATGGGTGAATTGTCTTTACTGATGAAGTAAGTCAAGAAACAAAATACCAAAAATATGGATTGCACTGTGCCACGTGAATCCTTTACAGTTAAGTAGAATAAGTCAGTTAAATGTATTAAGAGTGTAAGTTATGTTTTTGAAAAGGCTTTTAAACTTTACTTTTACTTATTGAATTTGCTAATGTGACTTCCTGTCAAACTTTTTTTGTGTTTAATCGGTCATAGTTTTAATGATGTCATCTTTTTAATTTAAATTAAGGGAAGTCTAACCCACAGCAAAAAGACCTCTGATCGCTCAGTGTTGTTACTGTGTTGTTTTCGATTTTAAGGGTTAAAGATAAGTAACTTTTAAATTAAGTGATTATGAAAACAGTTGCTATTTAAGCAGTTAATCATAAGATGGAATACAAATACAAACCTAAAATACAAATATAATAACAACTTCTAAAAGCCATTTGAAACAACCAAATCATTAATTTGGATTATCATTTTATAACTTTGATCATTTTTACCTGATGGTCTGACCAAAACATCCTTAATAAAATATGTCGGGGTCCTGCGCTCACTCTACATTATCCCTCTTATTACATGGCCACTTGCTAAAATAAAATCAATATTTGACACTAAATATTAATTTAAAAATGATTTTATTGATTTAAAAATGGTCCCCCAGAGTCTATGATCACAACTGCATCCATAACAATAGTCAGTATGTTATTCAGCTGTCTTTGACAGTAATTGACCCATCACAATTTAGTATCAAACAAAACTGTATAATAAACATTTTAAAAATAAACTGTTAAAATAAGTAATCACTAATGGGGTTGCATGTACAACAAAGTTGACAAAAATTATTCAAACGACAGCAATAGGAAAACAATAATGGGTAAAAGCTTGTCAACCTCCACGTGCTCCTACTCCTACAATCAGAATGCAAGTATGTTCAACGAAATAATAATCAATCCTCTAATTCACCATATTTCATATGCAACCCTCTGCAGCCATATAACACGTGTGGGTTGCTCTGTATGCCTTATTAGGTAATGGCTGCTGTCTCTGTTTGTGTCACAATTTGAAATGGTGACAGCAACATTACATAATACTGTTTTGTAAATGACAAAGAAAAAGCCCCACCGTCACATGATTGCCAACTGATACATCACGGGATATATTGATGCAATAATTAGGAAATGTTTATTAAGGGAGAAGATGAATCTGTAATGATGATGATGTCAATGTAATCACTTATTTTGTGATCAACATAGTGTATGTAGAAGGGCTGGTATTAAAGCGTTTTCCTGTGCTTTCTCAGCTGCTCTTTCAGACTCCCATATCTGTTACGTGCTGGATGGTATCCTGTTTACGTATGGCCTCATGCTGACAGCTCTCTACTGTAGACTCAAGGTTTGCATGCTACATATTCACCTCTACAAGAAACATCAAATGTATATCACGAATGATGTTTATGCAAAAACAGAATCCCTTTTGATTGGGAATGAACATTACATTTTTCATTGTCTGACCAAAGACAAGCTGTAGTATCATTAAAAAGCAATCTGGTACATGACTAATGTTAATGTAAAATAGGGTGTCGTCAGCGAAATGAAGCACAGGGGGAAAAAAGTAAAGAAGTAAACAGAGTTAAAAAGTTAATGAAAATACAGTCTAAAAATTACTTTACAAATGGATGGTAAAACTACAGTTTGACACACATGATCTTCTTTCAACTTTCACTCATTTTTGCAGATCCTCAATGCTCGGGAATATGCAGCTGAGAACGCAAAGGGCAAGAAGGTAAGAATAAACACATACAAACTGTACATGTGTACCTAACATAGAAATGGCTCATAGTCTGAAATGCATGTAGAAGGCTTAGAACAAACTCTTTAGCAGAGAATACAATTCACCACAGAGCAAACTGGAGTTTCAGTGAACAAACTAGAGGCTGAGCTTCTCTGGAGGCAAAAATAATCTCACTGGTAAACCTCAGTAGGGTAAATGGCTACATGTTGTTTTTATCTCAGCAGCCCAGCACTGGCAGCTGTTAAAGTATTCTGACGGCTCTGACCCAGCTGTCTCATCACATTCCATTGAAAAGCCTATTTTCATTATCATGCTTTCATTGGTGGCCACCTGTGACTAAATTGCCCTGTTTAACTGCTAAATTCAAGGAGGATGGACATTTTTAAATGAAAAATAAAAATGATCAGCATTAAAAACAACTTTTTTTTTTTATTGGTTCATTCATGATCAAGGCGTGCATGTTCCTGGGTTTAAAAGTAACTTTCTCAGCATGCAGGGCCGACCTCTAGCTCACCCAGTAGAATGTGTGCCCATGATAACATAAAAGTTAACGTGTGTGTTGTGCTTTTTTGGCTTGCGCTTCTCACATAGCTCGTTCTTCCTCTTTTCCAGGGCTCATACTTTATGTTCACATACATACATACCCTGTCACAGCCAATTACCAAGACAAAAAAGATATGACAATGTCATAATGTGTGTGTTCTGAGTCATACAGAATCTAATATTGTTCCATTCTACCCCTGACAGAATGTCGAAGAGGGTATCTATACGGTGAGTTTTGTTGCTGTGATGTAATATAAAGACAGCTGATTGCTTAATTATTATCATTATTATTATTATTATTATTATTACTATTATTATTATTATGAAATTGTAGTGCAGACTGAATTTCTCATTTTCATTTTGCTGTTTCACCTCCAGGGTTTGACTCCTCATGCTGCGGACACTTATGAAACTATTGGCATGAAGAAGTGAATCCAAGACAGATCAGTGGATCCAGGACTTTCCTTAGGGTACATAGGATTAAAATAGTAAATACATGTCTGAAATGAACTTTTGCAATATTGCTTTTTGAGTTTTGTCAAACATTGTTTGGACTCAACGGTGCAGTGCGTCTTTCGTCCTCAGAGAGTTAAATCCCTCTTTTTGTTTTATTTAAATATTACATATCTAACCTCGCTTATAAGACTTTGAGAGAATGTGAGATTGCGTGCACCAGTGTTCATTTCCCTTTTTGCTTTTAAGGGAAGTTAAGAAGGACAGCACAGCAATAAAGAAGTTGGGCCCGAGATGGGCAATCTCACAAATGCTTAGCCTTGTTGCTGTAAGGGTTTTAATTTGATTTTTTACTGTTATGTTGCATATATTTAATTTTCATGCAAACCCATTTTAAACTGTAATGCTTCAGACACACTTTGTATTGTAATGCTTATAAAACAAAAAATGAAATGGGTGTTATATTTTGTGTGTATAGACGTGTTTAACTAACTTCCTCTTTTAGGCAGTTTGAAAGATGTCTAGTTAGATGTTTACTGCAAGATGGTAGCTACTGTAGTAAAAATAGCTGGGTTCCATACCTCAGAGATACTGAGCAGTGTTTACTGCACACCACCAGATGGCAGTGATGGTGTCTTTGCTGTTCCATACCCCACGGAAAAGGGTGTGAGAACTCATGCCTGTATGATGCACACAGCACCTATTACATGTTCAACTTGCTTATTAAATATATTTGTCTCTCTTTGAATTGCAGTGGTATATCAAGGCTACCCTGTCACCTAGATATTAGGTTTATAAAGGGCAGGGGACCAAACTCAAGTTCACTAAGAGCCAATCTGGATAATGAGAATCACATCAAGGGCCAGGCATTTACAGTTTATTGACATGCTTGTATTTAATCAAAAAAAGTAAAAAATATTTTTGACTGTCTCATATAGCCCTCTCACTTCCAGTTTGGTCGACATAAAGCCCACAAAAAAGTCAGAAAAAAAAGTTTCTTAGCCATTACAGAAAGGAGCAAAAACAACCATTCTGATTATATATTTTTTAAATGGAATCACAGGCCTGAATATGCAAACTCTATGGTTCTGTGGGAATTTCTGAGTCTCAAAGTCAGCAAATCTGCCAAATTCTGCTTTGAGTGTTGCATGGTTGCAGTTTCCCGTCTTTTCGGTTTAGCGCGCAACTAGACGGCCAAAATGTATTGTGAACCTAAATGGATATTCAGGCAAGTGGCCACATTTGGCCCGCGAGCCTTGAGTTTGACACGTGATTTAGGGAGTGTTAAACCTCCAGTCATCATAAGGTGAACAGCCACAGAAAGGAATAAAAATAATAATTGTATGACAGTGGTCTGGCTACCAACCATTGAAGCTCGTAAAGATTTATGTCTGAAAAGTTGTAATCTTAGCCCAGATCAGACTGGTTACATGTCAAACATGTTTCAGATTAGAAACATGTTTGACATGTAACCAATAAAGGAGAAAAGGGTTGTAGTGTGGTGGAAAAAAAACATGTGCTATTGATTTATGAGGTGGTTGTAGATGATGACATTTCATTTGGAGATTAAATGATCCAACCGTGGGCACGATTCCTGTTTATTCCTGATTGTGATTACAAAATTCTGTCTCTGTGGTGCTCATATTTGCTATTTGTCATTACCCATTTTAAAATTTAAAGGATTAATATGTTGTTTTCCTAGGGGAGGAGGCACAGGCCTAGTATTGTGTCCAGTTTAAACTGTCTGCTTTTCACCTGCCTCTCCTCTGAGCAGAGCAAGTAAAGACGCGAAAATAACTGTCATGTTGCCTCAACCAAACCGGAAAGGTGACTTTTGGTGCAAGTGTGTGCGTATGTGAGTGTGTGTTTATGGGTAGGTGTGTGTGTGTCAGAGGGGGGAGAGAGAGAGAGAGAGAGAGGTGCAGCACAAACAGGTGTATCCCAAACAGGTAAAGCTGCTCCTTCTTTTTCCTAAAGGGCAAACATGATGGCGTGTGCTTGACAAACCAACACCTAAGCACACTGAGAGGATTTACACTTTTTTTTTTTTTTCTCACAAGGACTGAGTTTATACATCTATAAGATTCATATATATTTCTTGCCCAGGACGGGGCTTCGGAAAGGGATCAAGGATGGAGGCATGAGTCCGCCCTCAGTGCTTCATGCATATACCTGTCTCTAAGGATACCATTACCTGGACTGATGAGCTTTATTTCGGCGCTGAAATTGTCCCAGCTTGTGCATGGTTAACTGCCGAAGAGAATGACACCTCTGCTGAACAGACTGTCTGGGTGTCTCTGTGTCCTCTGGATCTTTGGTAAGAAGGCTTTCCATGCAGTCTGTCCAAAGAGATATCATGCAGAAATTGATCTAAGACTTTACAGTATCTCTGTGTTTTCATCCTCGTCTGGTGTCAGATATGATATTCCTTCAGGGCCATACCTGCAGTATTTACCAATTTATATATATATATATATATATATATATATATATATATATATATATATATATATATATATATATAGTGACCTTATTGTAGGCTATGATACTCCTATAGGCCTGTTCATAATACCAACAGACTGAATAACAGTGTTACCAATCAGTCAGTGTCATAAATACCAAAAATAGGTATTTAGGTTGGTACCTTTAGTTTGTTTTCTTATGAAAGCTGGCCGACAGTATCTCATGCATATTCATAAACTAAGTTGGGTACACTCCGGGCAGGATATCCTTTGCTGGAGCAGTGCTGTTACAGAAAACACTACTCTGATATTTCTGGAAAAACAGGTTGCTGATGATCCATCCCCTCTTTCTTCAGAGGAACTCTGTGGACCCTCCTAGTGTGTGTGTGTGTGTGTGTGTGTGTGTGTGTTTGTGTTGCTTAAGCCGAAATGTGTGTGTACACGTCGTGCTGTAGGTCTATGCATGTCAGCCTCAAAAGGTCTTTCTACTGAACTATTATTACCGTATAAAACTGTGTACTACTATTACATACTATTACTTATGGAATAGGTAAAGTGGATACGTATTTGTTTTAATCCCATACATAAAGGCAGCATAGGACGAGTGTTATTCCAGTAATGCAGCACAGGCAGATTCCACAGTATGGCTTAAACCTCAGGGTGACAACGACACACACACACACACACACACACACACACACACACACACACACACACACACACACACACACACACACACACACACACACACACACACACACTCATGTAAAAACACACCTGTCAGCAGAGTACACTCATCTGGTCTGCTGGTAAGTGTGTGAATCACATACCCAACAGATATTCCCATATCAGGTATTGAATCAACACCTGTACGAGCTGCTCAGTATGAGACTGATTCACAGATACACCCAAACCTGTGAACGTTGTACAAGTTGCGTTAGCCACGTTTCCATGGAAATTAGAGTGGATCAACAGAATTATGTATGACGGACAGTATAATGCTCTGTTCCCACGTAAGATCTTTTACATTGCAGTTGTATCAAAACTGTATTATTGTTGGTGGTACCATAGGAAACTGCTGTGCCAGGAGGTTCTATTTTAAATTTCTTTCTTTTTTATGTTCTGGGCCTTGTTGTGTCGTGTTGAAGATGAAGTCATGACAGTTTCACAATCAGATAAGAATCCCACCTACACTGGAGGGGTACTATCCGCAGCGGGAAACTAAAAGAGAAAAGTACTGGTACCAAAAAAAGGGGAGTGGAGTCTTGCACAGCCGAACCATACAGTGGAAACATGGCATTAAACTGAAAATGTAGACTTGTGAACACAGATCCTGTAAGTGACAAAAAACATGTTAGAACTGCTGTCTACAGCACGATAACTTTATTGTTTGCAACGGCAAACGGCTAAATCAGAGATACATGCTTCAAGTGGCACATTTGACGGGTGAGTCAACTTTAGAGGCGACGGATGAAAAGGGCAGCTGTATCGCATTTCAGCTTACATACGCATGGCGTGTCATGTAATGCATTGATAGTGATAGTGATAGTGTTTGGCAGTAATGCCAGCTGCTGAAATTCATTTTCCACGCAAGCTGTTTTCCTTCAGTCTCAATAGGGTCACGGCCATCAAGACATCGCACCTTGTGATCATTCACCTGCTACACAAGCCTGATGCCAAGAGCAACAACAACAACATAATAATAATAATAATAATAATAATAATAATACACTGTGATGATGAATCACCCGTCCAGGCTTTTGGGTGGCATAGGCAAATGATACTTTCTGGCATCGGCACAGCACTCTCACAAAACAGAATTAGTTTTTTTTAGCAGCGTGCCAAGAGAAATATCCCTCTGAGAGATGGAAACAAACTTCCCAAACCATGAAATGCAGGTTGCAGGGACCAGCATCCCGTGACTGTATATTTCCTGTGTGCACTTTATGACTTTGCTGGAGGACAGCACAAGATAATCTGACACCCTGTAGTTTTTCTACACCAAACAAAAGAAGAGAAAAGCAGACAAAATGTAAGAGGGATGCACACGGTTTATAGTGTTTCACAATACACAGTGTGTGTGTGTGTGTGTGTGTGTGTGTGTGTGTGTGTGTTTCATGTCTCATATCTTTCCTGAGGCCCTGGACGTCTCGCTCTGTCCAGACACTGAGGTAACCCACTGTTTGCTTTGAAAGCTTATCTCGAACAACTAGTTAGGCGACATATCTTCGCTTGTGCGTCTTCTGCTAGACAACATGTTTTCAACCCTACCTCTTTTCTGTCTTCAGTCTGTGTGGACTCTTCTAACCCTGTCTGTGCGCAGCCTTGTCTTTAAATTCAGCCCCTTGAATTGAATTGTTTATACACGCCGTTATATTTTCACCTGTCTGGCACACAGCCCGTAAAAAAAACACAGCTTGCCATTTCCTACGCTTTGGTTTTTATACGGATTAAAGAATAACAGTATAACGTATTAATTAGTGAGCTTTAGTGGTCCTGGTAGGTGGATTTTGTTACCTTCAAACAGGCTAGTTGTTTGGCTCTTTATGCTAAGCTAAGGGGGGGCTTAAAGAGACAGGTGCTAAAACGGAGCATTTCAGATAGAGGATGGATACAGGTGTATTCAGACAGACAGTATGAGAAAAAATTATGTGTTTTTTCAACATTAAAGCATGTAAACATGTTCTAGTAGAAACCCAATTATAATATAATATATATATATATATATATATATATATATATATATATATATATATATATATATATATATATATATATATATATATAATTAGCTGATATGGGACCTTTAACTGACAGATATGAGAGTGGTATACATCTTCTCATTTAAAACTTGGCTTAAACATTTGAATACTTCAAAAGTTTAAGGTAAGACCTTTTGAACTTCTATGACAAAAGAAGAAAGTTGGACCAAATGATAGCGACTTGACAGGTCAGCAAAGTTAAGTTCCCCAGGCTAGACCACATTCTTCAGTGGGAGGTGAACTTTCGTTTGTAATTTGAGCTTCTTTCTTGTGTAGCTACTCTCTTTTTAAGTTGGCAAATGAGCAAGAAGGGCAGTTATCTTTGTGCACTAAGGGTGCAAATGGGATTATTTCCTGACTTGGTCTTTCTACTATTGTCATTGTATGGAACTAGGTTCAGGTTGTAGGCCAAAGGCAATGGTGGATTAAGATCCTTTACTTGAGTAAAAGTACTAATACCACACAGTAAGAATACTCTCTTACAAATTAAAGTCCTGCATTGGAAATGTTACTTAAGTAAAGTACCTACGTATCTTAAGGAAAATGCAAAGTACTCCATGCAGAAAAAGCCTCACATTTTAGAAACTGGAAACGATCCAAACAGTTGTGTCAATCAACTAAGTGTTAATCAGCTAATCATGTCAGTTGTACTTGTAGGCCTTTATATTGTTGGGTAGTTTAATTGATAATAAACATCGTATTTTATAAACTACATGTGTTTTGTAGGCAGACATCTCAATGTGTAAAGTACCTAGTAACTGAAGCTGTCAGATGAGTGCAGTGGAGTAGAAAGTACAGGATTTCTCTCTGAAATATAGCAGAGTGGAAGTAGAAAGTGGCATGAAAAGAAAAGACAAGTATCTCAAATTTGTACTTAAGTACAGTACTTGAGTAAATGTACTTAGATACATTCCACCACTGGTCAAACGTCACTGTCAGGGATGTGGTAGTGACTGGTAGGTAAAGCTCTTGAACCCTCAGTACTTGTAATGACTTACCTACTTATTTGTGTATTTATTTGACAGAGTACCAGAGTTAGCTATGAGCTCATCATTCTCACCTGTAGTCCCTGGGCAGGAAACGAAGAATAACATCTCTGTCAGAAGGGGGAACTTAACACTGGAGTATAAAAACACAAACATAAAGGACAACAATCAAATTTCACAGTATTGAAATTGGCCCACAACAACAACAACAACAACAACAACAACAACAACAACAACAACACAAAAACACCACTCCGACAACAAGAACCACAACATGAAGACAACACTACACTAACATTACAATTTCCCAACATGAAAACACCACAACAACAGTACCAACAATAAAATCACAACATTAAAGTGCTCATATTATGCTTTTTGGCTTTCCCTCTTTCCTGTATTGTGTTATATATAAATATTTTTTTTGTGTGCATGTTATAGGGTTACAAAGTGAAAAAGCCCAAAGTCCCCCCCAAAGGGACTTACCATCTCCAACAGAAAACACTGTTCACAAACTGCTCCAAACAGCTCTATTGTAGTCCAGCCTTTACTTCAGAGACAAACATGTTCTAATGCTCACCTAGCTGCTATCTTGACACGCCCTCATACTCTGCTTCTGACTGGCTAGTAGTCCTTACCTAGGTACTGTCAGGGCACGCCCTCATACTCTGCTTCTGACTGGCTAGTAGTCCTTACCTAGGTACTGTCAGGGCACGCCCTCATACTCTGCTTCTGACTGGCTAGTAGTCCTTACCTAGGTACTGTCAGGGCACGCCCTCATACTCTGCTTCTGACTGGCTAGTAGTCCTTACCTAGCTAATGTGCATGTGTGACTCCCAACAAAGATGGAACAGAAGTGTGATGCTTCACTCTGTAGCTAAAACAGAGAGCTCAACACACAGGGTGAAAAGAGGAGCTGCAGCAATGTGCAGTACAACAAAAATATGGTGTTTTTTGAAAATGAAACCATGTAAACCTATTCTGATATAACCTCTAAATACAATTATGAACCTGAAAATGAGCATAATATGAGCACTGCAACAGGACTGCAACATGAGTTTACCTACCCCTCTCCTCTTGTAGTTACAGAGATACAGGGAGACTTTGTGGATCTGCCATCAGAGGATCCCATCCGCTCCTTGGCAGAGGTCGAGACCACCCTGCCCTGTCGCTACCAGCCAACTGGGGCAGACACTGTGGTGCAGGTCACCTGGTATAAAGAGAAACCCGATGCCACCAAGGAGCAGATAATCACTGCACACTTCACCGATGGACAGACAGGTCAGTCGGTACCGTGGTTGAGTGGCATTTGCTCTGCCACATGCTAAAAAAAAAAAGTTTCTTTAAAGGTATAGTGCATCGTTTCTGTAGCCCCCCATGAGGAATTCTAAGTAATGACAACAAAACTGTTGGCGGGTCCACATGATACAAGCCTTCCGTGATCGCGCAATTAAGTGCGTATAATTGTATGTTCATATTTATTTCAACATGAATTGTTTTGACTTTGTCTTAATTCATTTGCCATTCCTCGGACTGTATTTTCCACATGTTGTACCACTTTCTGCACCATGTTTGAAAATAATAATAAAAAAAGGAAGTTTCTTTAAAAATAATTTCCCCTTTTCTCTTCTCTTCTTATCGTAGCTTATATGCCCATTCCACCGAGCACTGGTGGTATAACAGGTTCATTTGTCAGTTTCAGCTTACGAATGTTGGTTGGAGGCTTTTTTTCTCCTCCGCTAATAGAACTAAAAGAGCTTTAGGGCAAGTGCTCACAACCATCTAAACGTGTTAAATGAGCTGACAGTTTTGCTGTGGTATTAAAGGGATATTTCATGGGTGCCAAGATTCTGATCGTTTATTTCTGGTTTTGAAGCTTAAACCCATTGTGAGTGTGAAACATGCCACAGACATAACACTGTGAGCTATACACCCAGAATGTAAATGCAATGTCTAGTAATAGTGCAGGCATGTGCATGGAACTGGAAGTGACAAAAGAAAGCCTGAGGTCTGTTTTAGACTTAATTATTTGTGTCACAGCCTTCCTCACATGGCCTTTTAACACTCTTCCTCCCTCCCGCTCTGTCTCTCTTTCTCTTTTTTTCTGCCTCCCTGCAGCATTTGGGATGTGGTCTAGACGTGTGCGCTTCAAAAGCACCGAACCCACCGTGGACTCGTCTCTGATCATCTTGAGCACAGAGGTCTCCGACGAGGGGAAATACCTGTGCCGCGTCATCACCTACCCCTCCGGCAACTTTGACAGAGAGATGTCCCTCATTGTGTGGAGTGAGTCCCTGATGAGTGCTGACATGTTACACAAGGATTCAAACTGATAGCAACACAAAGGGAATCACGACGACTGCCAACAGGCTGTTTGTTAGTCTGCTTTTGAAAATTGCACGACTAAATTTAGATTCACATGTTTTCTCAAAGTAAAGCACTTGTTACACTCCTCACAAGGTCATAATCACCAGCATAGGACACATGATATGATTTTGTTTTATCGAGGAATCTGATTAGTTTTTTAGAGAAACATTTATTTTATATTTACCAACATGTTTACATTATTATTCCACACCACCAATTACTATCCTTATATATTTTGACATATATTATTCCATTTTTAGCTCTTACTTAGACTAGAGCAGGGATATTTAAATGCAAGTTGTACTGTAGAGGTCCACTTGCAACATTTCCAGGGTGTCAAAGCATGCTAGAAGGCTGGATTAATATATATATATAATATATATATAATATAGTCATATTTAAGTTCTAAAAACTATAAATAATAGAATTAACGAGTATTTCTCAGTCTACTCATCTTTAAGTGCACATGTTCATGTCAACCATTCTTTTCTTTGCATAGGTAGTTTTGAACATGCCATTTCACCTTTTCAAGTTATTTTTGATAATTGTATTAATAACAAGTTACGTATTGCTGACTTGTTTGTTTATTTGAAGCAGTGAAAGTAGTTTAAACTCTGAAATATCTGTAGCATTAAATTTGTATGACTAAACAAGCAACAATATAAGTCAAAGTTGGGAAACAGCGGCAACTAAAATGGTTTAAAAAGTTATAAAGTCATTAGTTAACACTTCATTTAATACAGAAAAACTCAGATATGTGACATCACCTTTCTCTAACTGAGCCCTGCCCACTTCAAACCAAAGAGGTGAGCACAGACAAAACTACAAATAAAGAAATCTCTCATGTGAAATCAACAAAATATAATTTTTCTGAAAACTTTGTGCATGTACCAGTCGCCTTTGGTGAGAAAACAAGTGAGAACATGTGTTTACAGGGCTTTTAAAGCTCTCTTTAAGTCTATGTGTGCATACTGCTAAGTGTGTTGACTTATCATCAGCGTCTTCCCTCTGACCAAACATTGTAACAACCCCCATCCAGCCGTTCCTATCTCCATCCTGGACCCTGTGATTCTGGTGGAGGGACAGTCCTTCCAGCCGGCCGCTACCTGTCGCTCTATAGCGCACCCCCCTCCCCAGCTCTCCTGGGACACTGACCTGAATGGCCAGTCCACCAATCGCTCCTCCGACAACGGTGCCGTCTCCTCGTACTTCTCCCTGCACCCCCTGAGGAGCATGAATGGCAAGAAGCTGGACTGTCTGGTGTGGCATCCCACTCTGGAGGGCCCCCGCCGGTTCAGCAACAAGCTGGTGGTGCACTGTGAGTATTCATCACTATCATACAGAAGCAGCGTTACATTTAAAAAAAAAATCAAGGTTGAATTGACCCCTTGATGCAGAAAACGTACTCTCCTTCATAACGCACTCTTGTTCACAACGGTTTCATCATTGGTATGGAACCCACGCAACTTCTAGGCAAGACCCGCCCTTCAATAGCATTCACACGTTACTAGTGGCCAGGCGTCCATGCTTACGCAAGGTAACGTAACCCGATTTGTTCAGGTCCTATCCCCTGACCAGTCGGCTATCCTAACCTTAACCACTCGAGGTCAATGCCAATCAACCAATCGGGCGGCTTCGAGCCATAATAGCATCCCTTCAAAGCCGGAAGAGACTTCAGAAGCACTGTATCACTTTCTCCCATTTCTCTCTTTATTGATCAAACATTTGCCGTACCTGAATGTCTTTACCACATAAAATTCCCTTCCCTCAAAGATTTCAACGGTAATAAAAAGAATCTGAAAAAAGTATTCTAGTTTCTTTTCTATTCTTAAAAACCCTTAACACATGATCATTCTGAAGCTATCAACAATGCCTCCTTTTTACCCTTAATAGCGTGCCTCAGCTAAACAAAGCTGACCCATTATTGTTCTTCCTCCAAGTCCCTCCACATGCAGAGGTGTCTGGCTACAACGGCGACTGGTCTGTGGGTAAGGAGAATGCTGCCCTGAGGTGCGTGAGTGGCGGAAACCCCAAACCACAGAGTTTCACCTGGACCAGGTACAGTATGACCCGCCTCCTTCTATGGCTGTCTGCTACTCGGGTGACTAACTGTCTGTTGTGTCTGGTCACTGTTACTTTTCTCGTAACTTCTGACAGCAATTAAACCAATTATTTTTGCTTTAATTCCACGGTTGTGTTCAGGCGAGGTTCAGCGGTGGAAGAAGTATTCAGATCCTGTACTTAAGTAAAAGTACTAATACCACACTGTGGAAATGTTACTTAAGTAAAAGTATGTAAGTATCATCAGGACAATGTACTTAAAGTAGTCAAAGTAAAAGTACTCAATGCGGAAAAATCCTCACATTTAAGAAACTGGAAACGATCCAAACTGTTCTGTCAATCAACTAAGTGTTTAATGGTCTAATCATTTCAGCTGGACTACACATTGTTGGGTAGTTTAATTTATAATAAAACATTGTATTTTATAATACTACATGTGTTTTGTGTGCAAAAATCTTCATGTGTAAAGTAAGTAGTAACTAAAGCTGTCAGATTAATGTAGTCTAGTAAAAAGTACAACATTTATCTCTGAAATGTAGCGGAGTAGAAGTAGAAAGTAGCATGAAAAGAAAACACTCAAGTAAAGAGCAAGTACCTCAACATTTCTACTTAAGTACAGTACTTGAGTAAATGAACTTAGTTACATTCCACCATTGGCGAGGCTACAATCAGGACATCCTCAGAGGCCAAAGTCAAATGTCCAAAAAATGCCTCCATGTGACTGGGATGTTTTTATTATTGCGCCACTCCTGCTCTTCTTTAAAGGTGCTCTAAGTGATGTTGGGTGACGTTACTTCTTGTTGACGTTGGAAGTATTGTCAAACAAGCTCGCCCTTCCCTCCTCATCCTGTCCGCTCCCCCTCCCTTCTGCGCACTACACATCCATGGCACTAACTCCCAAATCCTGTTGTCGGTTATTGGCTAGAAGACTGTTTGTTATGTTTAGTGGTGCAGGTTGGCCAGTTTGTTTTTGTTGCCGTTTGTGGAGCCTGGGCTGTCTACAGAGAGCGTGTTTTTTTTACAGTGTGTTCAGGGGACAGGTGACAGATAGTGAGGCGATGTTTGCTGTATGTGACAAAAAAATGTTGCAGCCTACAAAACGCGTCACATCGCTTAGAGCACCTTTAACGTGACTGTGTGCTTCAGACTTTTGGCTATCTCAAAAAAACATAGCAATATTGACATTCATTGTCATAACAGGTTTAGGGATATAAACTCATCTTTTATAATTGCTCAATTTCAATAGAGAAAATGCCAGTTTCATATCAAGTGATGGCATGACATGAAGCCTTACAAATATGTGTGTGCGATTGGCTGATTAACCTGTGTGGAAAATAAAGAACTTACCCTGAAACAGGATGTTACTTGCGTACAGCGCTATGGAGCAATGTTTTCATAAGTGGGTGTCTGTTTACTGGTGTTAAATACGCAGTCCTGCTGATGGTTTCCTGCCATGTGAATTCAATTTCAAATTGTATTTCATTTAATAGGGATGATGCAATTTAACATAGTTCCAATATAGCCCTAGTTGGGATTTTACATGTAAGTGTAGGTTAATGGAAATATACAGCTTTCAGTATAACACAACCACAGTACACTATATGGCAATACAATAACATACACACATCACACAATACGCATATCACACAATACACTTCACACAATACGCATATCACACAATACACATCACACAATACGCATATCACACAATATGCGTCACATGATACACATCACACAATAAACATAAACCAATACACCATGGTAATTTACAGTGCAATTAGCTAAACATGCACAGCTTTGGTTTGCTTTTAGCCAGCACTTAGTATTTGCTGTAAACAATTTTATATCTGTAATTCTATTAATTTGATTTCAGTTGGTAATGTGTTCCAGAGTTGACAGCTTGTTGTGGAAAAAGCTGACTTTCCAAATTTAGATCCACAATTAAAGTTGCCATTCGCCATGCTCCTAGTCACTCTGTTACTGCCTTGTCTTTGAATAGATCTGGAAAGAGGCTCTGGGGCTCGGCTGTTAATGCATTTGAAAAATAATTTGAGAAAACAAATATGAGTAATCTATTAACAGCATCCACTGATTGACAGAAATGTAGCAATTCACCCACAAATGTTAGTGACGAAGACTGCAGCAAGAAAACGTGGATGTAAACAATGCATGATGTCAAATATTCAAAAGATCGCAAATGTTTAAGAAGGAAAATACACTTAAATACTTTTGTCAGACCTCGAGGACACACACAATGCATGTTATGTCCTATACAACTGAGAGCATCTATTCAGTATTAATTACGTTAATCTCCATCCTTTCCACATGCCTTAACCAAACAAGCCCTGGCATTGTCACCTCCTGATTCTGCTGCCTGAATGGAAACTGACATATTCAAATGTTGCGTGTGTCATGCCCAGCTTTAAACACCGGACCAGGGTTTGACTTACTCTTCTGCCTGAGTCACCTGGTGGCATCTATAAGCGGTTTCCTTTAGTGCGTTATTATAGTCTCAAGGTGTGGCGGAGAGAGTTTGGCTAGAAAAACGTGTGCCGCAAAAAGTGATTGGAAGTCTTCCATGGAAGTATGGGAAATGACAGTTAGGCCCTAAGGGAGAAATTCCTGACACAGATGTGGCATTCTAAAATGTAAAAGATGAAATGCTTGGTGATGTTATTCTGTGTTGAGTTGTTTTTGCCATGTGGTGATTTATATATTGCCTGTTGTTAGTCACAGGAACACACCTTAGTAAAAATGCAGACACACCATGCACTCAAGTGTACACGCATGAATGAGCATGTATTTACACACACACACACACACACACACACACACACACACACACACACACACACACACACACAGACACGCACACGCACACGCACACACACACACACACACACACACACACACACACACAAGTCAGCATTAAAAATATCTAGTTACAATCAACCTTTTGTTAATCATACGCGCATTTCATGTGAACACACACACACGCACACACACACACACACACACACACACACACACACACACACACACACACACACACACACACACACACACACACACACACACACACACGTGAGGCGGGCAAACCTGTTGGATTTGTCAGCAAAAGGCGGCGGGTGAAGTAATAGCTGGTGTCACAGTGTCGTGTTGCGGCTTGTGCTAAGAGCAGACAGATGAGACAGTTTCACACGAAAGAGGGAGGAAGAGGGGGATGGGAAAGATGAGAAAGAGAAAGGGATGAGCAGTCCCAATAAGAGAGAGAACAGGTGGGAGCAGGTAGGCAGAGAGGTTTAGGTGAGACAAGGGGGCAGCGAGAGGAGGAAGAGGAAGCAGAATGTGGGATTTGTGTGAGATGTTATCATGGAGATGTGTCTATATGTAAAAACAGACAGTTCCTCTTTTCTGCTAGTGGTATAGGTTAGTGTAGTGAAAAGAAACTTGCTTCAGTGCATATGTTCCCATAATAGTGAGAAAAAAAATCCGGTGTTTGTGGGGCAATGCTGGTTGATAATGTTCACAGCAAGAGGCAGGCATTAAAGGTCAAGTCTGTTCCAACCGATTCAGACCAAATGCGCCCAAAACAACAACACTGAGGCAACACCCTGGACTGTGTTGCTCATCAATGTTTCTAAAAGATTGTCCCTGAGTCATACTGCCAGGAATTATGAGGTGGTTCCAAACAATTAGGAGGCATTATTGAAATAGTAATGCAAACTGAAGAGATGAATCCCTGATTAATCCTGTTAAACACAAAAGTAACTCTCCTCCTAAAAGTTTAGGAAATGCTTTCAAATGGTGTTATTGTGCTTTACAGTATGTTCTCCAGTTAGTTTGTGGCGTGGTCAACATGAGCAGTCATAGGCAACCTGGCTGAACAAACAAAACTGCACCGCCTACAGAAACGTCCACTTCATAAGGGACTGGGAGCAAGTCTTTACAGGGCAGAGGAGTTCAGAAAAGAAGGGGGTTATGTGTTTGTTTTTGCTGTATGAAGGGTTTTCACATTTTTTGGGTTGGAGAGCGGGGGAGAAAATTAAAGAAAGCAGAACTACATTACAAAATAAAATGTGTCAAAAGCAAGCAGCAACCTCTGGGCCGGAAAGGTGAAGACTATGCAGAGGTGCCTTAAACCTGCATTCTTTCTGTTGGCCAGCATGGCCACTGGTTGCAAAAGAAGTCTGATTGTGTAGAAGTCTATGAGAAAATGACCCTACTTCTCACTTGATTTGTTACTAAACATTTTCCTAATGAGTTTATGGTCTTAGTTGCTAGTTATAAGTCTTCTTTAAAGCAACACTAGAGCACTTTTCCTAGCTTCGATCCCCCTACAGGTTGGAAGCGGAATTGTCCATTACCGCTGTCGTAATGTCTCATTATGTCTCATTCTAACTACAGATCCGCTATCCGATCTGGCAAACTTGCATAATGTAATGTAATGGACAATTCCACTTCCAACCTGTAGGGGGACTGAAGCGGGAAAAGTGCTCTGGTGTTGCTTTAATACAGCATGATGCTCATTTTGGGGGGTATCATTTAGGGTGTGGCTACCTTGTAATTGAAAAGTCACTACCACGGCGGCTTCTTCAGGTTGTCAGTCAGATCTACCCCTCGCTGTTCCCCAGCATGCCCTCTCCTCCAAATATGGTCACTTCTGGCTTAAAAAACAAACAAACCAATAAGTGACATTCCGGTGGCTACATCCACTTCTTTTCTACGGTCTATGGTCAAAACGTATAAATATGTGACAGTGACAGCTCTTCGTTCAAAAGACTATTTGTTAACACTTTACTTGAAGGTATCTACATAAGAGTGACATGACACTGTCATGAACACATGAACCCTAACCCTAACCCTAACCCCTAACCCTAACTCTAACCCTAACCCTAACTTGTCATGACAAAAACCGAATGACAATGACAGAAGTGTTATGTCATAAACGTTAATATGACTTGTTTATAATGTTTATTACATGTTCATGACAGTGTCATGTCACTCTTTTGTAGATACCTTCAAGTAAAGTGTAACCGACTATTCGGCAAACAAGATGCATCATTTTGTTATGTTTTCCACAGTTGTTAATTACACCCCTGTAACGTCCTGCAGTGCCTTGCTAGGCCATGAACTACTACAACTACTAGTTATAGTCATAGTTCAATTATCTTTATTGTGACTATAATTGCCACTGTTCATCACACCCCCAACCAGCACCGTCAGACACCGCCTACCAAGAGCCTGGGACTGTCCCAGGTTTCTCCCTAAAAGGAAGTTTTGCCTCACCACTGTCGCACTAAATGCTTGCTCTTCGGGGAATTCCTGGAATTGTTGGGTCTTTGTAAATTATAGAGTGTGGTCTAGACCTACTCTATCTGTAAAGTATCTTGAGATAACGCTTGTTATGATTTGACACTACAAATAAAATTGAATTGAACCTCTATTGTGGCTTTATGTGAAAATGATTATTTTATTGCCATATTATAGTTTACATTTAATAGTCATTAATGGAAAAATGCCAATCAATAGTGTTGTGCTACTTATTATGAGATATTGTGGGGAGGGTGTTTTTTTTGTACAGTCCTTAAAGGTTAACGTGAAATATAGTACAGAAACATCACATGTGAAGATGTTGCAACGTATTTTAAAATGTGGAACTCAGATTACCATTTAAGACAGATTATAAAGTGAAAGTGTCCATGTGTTAATCATAATGAATGTAATTTTGTCTCATTTTGTTTGCAGAATTGGGGGACAGTTGCCGGAAGGTGTGATCACCCACCCTAATGGAACCCTAGTTTTTGGACGACCCCTGGACTTGTCAGATGGAGGCACCTACCTGTGCGTGACGAAGAATGACGTGGGACAAGGAAAAGCGGAGGTGGAGATTAGTGTGACAGGTATGTGACGGCGATGCTACATCAAATAGCCTACGAAGACTTACTGTGAGAACATATTCAGTACATCCAGGCATTATAACGTTTAAGGTTTAGTTGCAGCACCCGAGCTGTTTTGGGCAGCACCTGAGATGAATGAATGTAACTAAAAGACTTTTCTCAGCTCTAATGATTGACATTTTTTAGCAGGTTTTGCCTTTAAGCTTTTTGAGCGTTATTTTATTTCTTATCTGCTTTAGCTTTTCTGAACATTTTAGCCACATATATGGTAATAATGGGGCGGCCTCTAGCTCACCCAGTAGAGTGTGCGCCCCATGTAGGGTTAGTCCTTTGCAGCAGCCCAGGTTTGAATCCGACCTGCGTGTCCTTTGCTGCGTGTCATCCCTGCTGTCCCTTCCCCCGTTTTCTGTCCATCCACTGTCACTATCAAATAAAGGGAAAAGACCCCCAAAAATATAATCTTAAAAAAAAGAAGAAAAAAAAAGATAGGGTAATAATAGTGGTCCAAAGTGATGTGAAAAAGAGACGCAAAACTACCACAAACCGAATACAAAGACATGCCAAATGACCACAGAGACCCAAAACAACCCCAAAGAAAACAAAAATGACAAAATCGCACAAAGAGACACAAAATGTACGGGGAAACATTTGTTTTAATTGAAAATGCACCTTTTCTTGAGGAAGAGCGCCTTAACCCCCCGGCCAAATGGACGCACCTAAGTCTTCCTCAAAGCTAGGGAAAACACTGTACACATCAACTCCCTAACTCACTCTCTACTTTACAGAATCTGGCCAAGAGAAGAATGTAATGGAAAACAAGCTGATGATCATCGTGGGGGGCGTGGCTGGGGGGCTGCTGATCTTGATGCTCATCATCATCATCGCTGTCACTTGTCATCACAAACGCAGGAACAAGAAGCTGGAGAGGGAGCTGACTGTGAGGAAGTATGTTGACTTTCTCTTTCATTAAGATGAGATAAGATGAGAGGGGACTTTAATGATGTCCGCAGGCAAAACTGAGCCAGTAGGATTAGCTAAGAATGGAAGAAATCAGCGCTGTTAAGCATGTTACTACTGACAGTTACAACAGTAGAGTGTGTTAAGTAGAATTAGAGGAGCAAGAAGTGTCAGATTCAGTTGATAAATGACTGTGTGGGGCTGGATGTGCAAAATAACAGCAGAAAATATGGAATATGTATAATATATAACTAACTAAATATGCAGTATGAAGTATACATTAAGACTTCAAATGCTCAGAAATACGCATCATTCACAGGGGACCTCTGTCAATTTCTTCAGTCATTTAAATATCTCTCTCTTTTTTGTCTCTGGTTTCTCACAGGGAGGAAATAAGCACTCTCACCAGGCAAGCTTCTTTCAGGAGAATGAACTCCGTCAGCACAGACGCCAGAGGAGCGGTACTATGACTATGAATTATTCTTTTCACACTGAGCATACTGTCCTACTGCAGCGACCTGATTCAGGCTGCTGGTCCCATACGTTTCACACAATCCAAGAGTTTTAATTTAAAATATGTTCTGTGATTGAATACCCAAGACTGTGTCAGTTAGTTGTTGCAGTCAAATGATAATATCTTTCTTCACTTACAAGTGAGTGGGTTTGGAAGTTTTCAAAGGACATGATGTTAGATGCACAGACCTTTTTTTCCCCCCAGTCCCACATCTAATCCAGCCCTCTGTTTCTTTTCATTGCAGACAGAGGAGAGCATCCCTCTGAGGGTGGAGGGAACCATAAGGACCAGCATGTCTTCCCTCGGGGTCAGTCATATATATCTATATATCTAACTCTGCATGCAGGAACAGGTCCGCGGACTGAGGCTTTACTGTCCAGATGCCAGACGGCTACATTCTGAGCTTCAACATTTCAAATCAAAAATTTAGTGCATCTCGGATATTGATATGATCAATAATAACACAGACCTTTGAACTTGTATCCACCTTTTGTTTTGGGACCTTATGTTTCTAGAGTATGTTTTTTTAATTTCTCAAAAAACAAAAAAATCCCTATCCCTCTCTATAAATGGTGCTTAAAGGAATAGTTTTACATTTTGGAAGATTGAGCCAAGAGTTGGGTGAGAAGATTGATCCCACTCTCATATCTGTATGTTAAATATGAAGCTACAGTAGACCCAGCAGTTGGTTAGCTTAGCTTAGCACAAACTCTGGCAACAGTGGGGAATCACTAGCCTTTTACACCCGCATGTTAGACCTTTAGCTGCACTGCTGAAACCTTCTAATATTCATTCATTTACTTAGCATTATTCTTCCTGGTGTTTCCTGGAAAGAAGAATGCAATTTGGTATTCATTTTTCGGAAACAATAAGCTCAATTTAATTTATTATTGGAAACCTAATTTTTCATAAATGTTGATATACATGTTTGTAGACAAAATTCACATTGTTGCATGTTTAGGTGACCTGCTGTGCACTGAGTAAAAGACTTGAGCAGGTCATGATTACGCTACAATGAATTAGAATCAAATGATTGGAAGTGTACACATCTAATTTCCCTATGATTATTACCAAACTACATAGTTCTTTCTAAGAAGTGTCTTGGAAATAATTTTTATAGTAAAGCAAATCTAATTTTACACGAGGCCTTGTGATCTTGGCAAGAGAGGCTAGCTGTCTCCCCCTGTTTCCAGTCTAGCTCTAGCTTTATATTTAGCATATAGATACACAGGAGCGTAGCATAAAATTCTGGGCACTGTAGAAAGGCATTTTCTATAGGGCCCTTACCGCATCCACAGCTATTAATTTTAGCATCTTTTTGGGCCCTCCTCACATGAGGGCCCTGGTTTTTCCCCCAAGTCCGACGCCCCTCAAGATACGAGAGCGGAGTCAATATTTTTCTCATCTAACACTCAAGAAAAACAAATAAGCATATTTCCCAAAATATGGGACTATTGCTTTAATTCATCAATTTGCATTATAAGTAAACAGATCTCAGTATGACTTGGCTTGCTTCAAATGTATTCTTCTCTATAACTAAAGCCTCTTCAGTTTAAATGAAGGGTGCAAAAGGCATTAGAATCTGTGCGCCCAATCAGTGCATGAGTAAAAACTGATCAATGTCTTTTTCCTGCGCTGACAGGAGGCTCACTGCCGTGACAGCCGATCTACTATCTCAGGTGGACGGGGAGGAGGGGTAGCGTTTGACTACCTGGGCAGGCCGGTCCTACACAACAACTCGCGGAAGGGACGGGACAGGCTTCTGGATAGAGAGGAGGAGAACCGAGTGGAGACATACGTGAGAAACAGCGCTATGTCTTTAGTAAGTGTGTCTTTGTGCGTGGCTATTTCTGGGCAAATCAAAACCTGATTTCACCAAATTGTGGAATGCATCTCACCCAGCTTATTAACCTCTACATATTTGACGATGCAATTAAGAAGTGTGACTGCTCTGTGTCGTTGCAGCAGGAAACTCGTTTCCACCCTCCTCTGACGCCATCGACCTTCCCGAAGGTACAGTCCATTGATGTCGTAAGACAGCTAAACGGCAGCGCCGTTATGCCATCAGATCGGGGTTCAAGGCCAGGAAGTGTTACCAAGAATCACCAGCACCCTCCTTTGAGCTCCAACTACCCACCGGTAACAGATGATGAGGATGAAGTAGATGAAGGTTTGGGGGGTCCCGCCAGTCAGGAGCATCCCGATGACCAAGACAGCGAGACCAACAGCTCCCAGGTGTCCGAGGCTCACAGCACACGCTATCTGCAGACTAACGGCACACTCAGACCCAAACCCCGGCCAAGCCCCATTGTGGTCAGCCCCCATGCCTCCCTGATCCACAAGGCCCAGATAGTTTAGCAGGCAGCTGGAAAATAACATGTGAAACTATAGGAATGGACAGCTCTGGTTTTGGAGGTGGTTCAAACGTGGATACGCAGACAATGTTGGCCCAGGAAACCAGTTTATGGTCAATTATGAAAAATCTGCCCCTTGACTACAATGCTGCTTTTTCTTTATTGTGTGTGGGACATGATGCAATAGAATACATTCTTAAAAGGAACAATCTACTCTAAAGCATCTACTGGACATTTCTGGATATCTGATTTCTGCCTGATGTTTGGTGATCAAACATTGTGTTGTGTATTCCCAAAGAGTACTGGCACAAACTAAGACAATGTCGCAATATTTCCAGTGCAGCTATTCTACTGTTCATAGCAAACGTTACTCTTTGCTTGTCTTTCGCAATGCAGTATCTGTTGCTCTGTAGCAGGGGAATGCAGTTGACATACTTTTTGTGTGGGATGTCGAAAGCAAGAACGTCAGTAGGAAAATCAGGAAAAAAGCAGCAGGAGAAGTAAAGGAGGCTTTGGGAAAAGTTGGTACATCAGAACCGTACATTGCAACAGCTCCGTACCAAGGGTGGATTTAGGCTGTAGTGGTGTTCAGTGTATCAGTGACTGTGTCTGTGCTAAGTTCCCCTTACACAACACGGTTTGGGATCTGATCCAAACCATTGGGTTGTTCCTGTCTTGCCACACCTGCAACATGCATACCTCCATACTGCCATACTGTCCTTGTGCCCTTGTAAGCGCTGAGACATTTTGGCTCAAATAAAGCCTTCACACAGCCAAAAATGGCGATACATGTAGTTGATTTGGCGATCTGTAAATCTGTGCAAATATGCAAAATGATTTTTGGAATGAATTATCTCTTTAAATCCAAGTCATCAATACAGTAAATAATAAATTACATATAGATAGCAGATAAATAATAATTAACATACCCTGCTCCTGCTCATATGTTGGCGAGAATGAAAGTTTTAACACTACATATTAAACACGCACACACACTAAATAAATAGAAGTGAATATGTTGTGCACAAAGATACACAGTGGATGAAAGCTGGAAAAGCTGTCATATGTTTGTAAAATACACTTTTATTTCACTTTTTTTCTACTGCATTATGTACTTATCTGAACGTATTTTTTATTCCAAGACAAGACAATGACTTTCCGAGTGCAGATTCTTAATAGTGTCGCAAAATCAAGCATGTCTTATTTATCTATAGATGAATAACAGTAGATAGCCTACATGTTGTACATACTGTATATGTATTGGGTTCTGTTACAGCTCTGAGATGAGAAGCAATGTGCCAAAGGGAAAATATAAAAACTAAAACATCACTTTTGCTTTTTTGGCAAATATGAAGTATTATTTTGTTCTCCACACATGTATTACACTGTACTGTTTTGATTTGTGTTACCTTCTGTAAATACAATACAGATATGCGACAGTTTGTGGCAAAGGCAATGTGCCATGTATGATTTACCGTCACCCAACAGGGAAGAGCAGCAGATGAATGGTATTATGTGTGAATGTGTGCAGACAGTGCCCCCTGATGTATACTGCTGGAAAGTGCAGGGATCTGAAAGAGCCTGCTGCAAAACTACAGAACTATGAAAGACTCTGGATTCCACTGGGATTTCGGAAAAATGATCTTCCGGGTCACTTGCCTGGAGTTTCATTTATTTTAAGGGCTATGTATGGGTATCAGCTTGTATTGATGGGTTGCAATAAATGTGTTTTTGTAAATGTTTGTAAAAATGATGCTAACTCATAATTTCTGGATCATTGAAATATGCTAATACTTATACTTATTCTGGGTTGCTAGTGAATTGTCTGCTGAGAATCCTGGGATTTTTTTAGCAGTGTGAAAAAAAGGGCCGGGTTAAACTGCTATTATAAAGAATAACTATTCTAAAAGGCACTGACCATATAGCAACATTCACTTCTAACATGTAACTTAACATAACTACCAAGATAACATTACATGTATCTGTATGTGATATAATACTTTCCCTTTGGTAATGTAGCCTATGAATTTCCATGAACACAATTCTAAAATGCACGGGACATAAAGGCTTCTGCTATCGGTTGATAACTCAAACTTGCTGAGAACCTAGACACCCGTTTGATTACATAGACTCATGCAGTACCCTCGGTTACGGTCCTTACGGTCTCGTTCAGTAGCCTGGTGCGCGTTCTCCTGGTGACAGCCTACCTACCATGTAACAAACATTTAACTTAACATAAGATAACATGACGTGTATTTGTATGTTATATCCATCGATAATGTAGCCTATGAATTTGTATACACAATCATGTAAGATGCACGAGAAATAAAGGCTTCTGGGATCGGTTGATGATTCAAACTTGCCGAGAACCTAGACACCCGTTTGATTACATAGACTCATGCAGTATTGGTAGGTAGGCTACAGTATGGTAGCCTACCTACCATGTAGCAACATTCACTTCTCTAACATTTAACTTAACATAACTACCAAGATAACATGACGTGTATTTGTATGTGATGTACTTATTGTGATGTACATCGATAATGTGTGAATTACCATGAACACAATCATCTAAGATGCACCAGAAACTCGGCTCGGTTAATAACTCAAACTTGCCGAGAACCAAGACACCGCTTGATTACATGACTCGAGCGGGCCGGCCGGTTGCACGGTTACGTTCGGTCTCGTTCAGTAGCTTTGTGCGCGGTCTAGGTAGCTCATTTCCTTATTGATTCTACCACCACCACTCCAGTGGAGGCGCTAATGAGCTAGATTACTACACACATACCATACCAGCTACACACAACGGCACGAATGAGGTAAAAGAAAAAAACAGGAGAGAGTCGGTTCATTGACGTATGGCACTTGATTCTCCCGGTTCAGTGACATGAGTCGGGTTAATTAACCGGCTCTTCGGTCAGTTCGTCAACACTAGGGCATACACGACATAACATAATTGGTAGCAATGCAGAGGACACCACAGGCTCTTATAATTCCGTGCGTTGTTTTTGCCATACAGTGTTCCCTCGGAAGGAATCATTGCACATGGGTAGGCACTTGTAATGACATTTTGAGCATGTTTAGAGGCTTAAGACACATTTAAAACTTGCCCTGTTTAAGCCTGTTGGGTGCTAACGTTAGCAGGAGGATAACACGGTGTAGGCAGCACCGATTGTTTTCGTTTTTTTTTGCTACTGCCAGCACTCCAAATTTCCAAACAACATAGCTATGTGTTGAAATTGACCGGAATTCTCCTTTAAGTCAGTTGCCCACTTTGTGTGGTTGGCAAATGGTAATCCAGCCCTGGCTCAGTCCAGGGACCTCCAATGAAAGTGAGGCAGTGTTTGGATGTCAGGGTGCAGGATTTTTCCTTGGGCCGGGGTTGGTCCACTTTAGCTCTATCGCAATGGGAGAATGTAGCCTACAGTAGCCTATATATAGCCTAAACAAGACTATCTTGGTAGTTTGGTTAAAACCCCATTTTGTTTATAGGGTCACTGACATGCAAATGTCTACCACTGTTGTTTTAATAAAATAAAATAAACAAACAAACACAAAATAAAGAAATGTAAAGACTCGCCGGAAGTGTGTAATGAATGAGGTCATGCAGAAGGAGGAAACAGATCTCGATAGCTAAGATGGCGGAGGAGCAGCAGGAATCATCACAGGCAGAGGGGGAGGGTGAGAGAAACCTTTATATTACAAAATATCCAACTAACAGTGAGGTCATTTCTCTTACAAGTTAAGCCCACATCCACACGAGTGTCCGTCGGCGTTTCAGCCGCTGCCCTCTCCGTGAAAGTCAGTTGACATGCAGCGATGAGGGGGAGACAGGCCAGAGCTAGTTGGCTAACGTTAGTTAGCTGCCATTGCTACACAAAGAGAAAACGCTTATTTAGTTACTGACAGGGCAACAGTAAGTGACATTCCTATAGTTTTTGACTTAAGGAAACGTTGGAAGTGTATGCTTAATATAAAAGATAGGGCGCCACCATTTTTGGTAGCTAAAACAAGTATATGTATCGTGACTAGAATTTGTTTTGTTTTCGCACAGCTCGAGCTAGCCAAGTTGACTGACGTTAGCTGGTGTTGTGGATTAACTTGTTTTTATATTACGTGCTGACTATGGCTGGATGCTTATGTGGTTGCTTTTTGGTGACGGCATATGATGAAAACGGGTAGAGAAAATGTCTTCGTGAATGCTTTTATTTTTGTCTTCTTTATCACGTTATTGCATTTTTAAACGATGATGGTTCCCAATCTGTCGCCAAAACGTGTTGCAGGTGCATGGATGTCACAAGATAATCTAACACCTGCATGCACACGCTTTACAATGCCTGTGTATGCATGTAGCTGCTACATCATTGGTTTTGCTAGTTGTAAAGCAGGTTAGTTTTTGTGTAAACTTGCACTCCTGACTTTATTCAGCTAAAAATAATTTCTTAGATTTTACAATGTCATCCAGTTAGTGTAGTTGTCTGCAGTTTGAATTTGTAAATCTACAGCACTGATCTTCCAACATTGTATCACTACACCACATTGTAGCTATGTCTCCACTCAAATTTGAACCTGACCAATTTTATATTCCGATTTAGGGTTGCCCGATATTGACAAAATCTGATATTGAGCGTGAATATTGCGATATCGATATTCATTCCGAGATTCTTAAACATGTGAAAACACAAAAGTTGAAAACGCGTCAAAATAGATTAATAGAATATCAAAACAACACAAGGGTTTATTTAAACATGCGCTTCGCAGTTCGCGCTCTCTCTTTCTGTCCTCACGCTTCTCGTTTCTTTCGCTGTCTCTTTGCACACCTCACAAAATACATGGAATATTGCATGCTTTTCAGTACATTTTTCGATAATGATATTGCACAACGTGATATTGCAAAAACGATATTGAGTCGATATATTGTGCACCCCTAATTCTGATATTCTTCATAAACACTGGCCCTGGTCTGATTTTTAAATCCAAATGCCAAATAAACTTTCTGCCATCACGGTGGCCTATCGCATGGAAAGGTGCCCCAAGCATTTAGGGGTTGGGTGCCTTTTTCTCTATTTAATCCATGTTTTTGTGTGTGTGTGTGTGTGTGTGTGTGTGTGTGTGTGTGTGTGTGTGTGTGTGTGTGTGTGTGTGTGTGTGTGTGTGTGTGTGTGTGTGTGTGTGTGTGTGTGTGTGTGTGTGTGTGTGTGTGTGTGTGTGTGTGTGTGTGTGTGTGTGTGTGTGTGTGTTTGTTTGTTTGTTTGTTTGTTTGTTTGTTACGGGCATCTGTTTTTGTAATGTGTTTAATACCAGAATGCCAAAAATGTTATTTCCCCTTGGGGATTAAAAAAGTATGTATTTTTCTTTTGGAGAAGTTTCTCCTGAAGCCTAACTCATCTGTCTCCCTTCTCTCACAGGAGTGAACTGCCTCGCATATGATGAGGCCATAATCGCTCAACAGGACAGAATTCAACAGGAGGTATGAAATCCCGTATTTTTTTTATTTTTTTGAGGAACAACAGGATCAAAAGGTTTCCAGATTCCAATCAAGTTTTATAGAGTTGAACATCCAGAAAAGTCGGCTGACGTGTGCATATGGCTGAGCCCTTCTTATGCGGCTGTCACATGACAGCGTTTATTTAATTTCCTTTTGGTTTTTCATGACCTTGTTTTATGAAAATGCTAAAAAAAAAATCATTTGAGTACAACCTTTCAAAGTTTCCCAGTAATCCGTAACGTTGACCTCCACCTGGGGCTGTGCAATTAATCGACACTTGTGTTGTCTTCCCTTCAACCTTGAAAAAAACACTTTTTTTCAACGTTTAACTTTTTAAAATTTTTGTTCTACACATTTTCAGCGCTTATTTCTACGCCCCATATTGTCTGATATAAAACAAAAATTTAAAACTGGTCAATGTGACCCGCAGTCAACACAAGGGTTAAATAATCGTGATTTCAATATTGACCAAAACAAATTATCATTATGATTTATTTATTTTTTTTACCATAATTGCCCTACCTTGACCTTTTAAGAGCAGCCATGACCTATTGATAAAAAAAATTATATTATGTAATAAATATTTTGTAATACAAACATAATGCATGGCTAATATTTTGAGTCTATACTGTAGCCTTTGTTCAGACTAGAAGCACAGCCCACAGCTGGTCAGGACAGAGTCCTCCATGAGTGAAGTTCCTTACAGTGCATGCACTAACTTTTTTATTTATTTATTTTTTTTGTGGGTATCTAGATAGCCAACAGTAACCCTTTAGTGTCGGACAGACAGGACCTGGCGGTGCTGCAGAGGGAGTACGCCGAGGATGACACGGTTTATCAGCTCAAGATCAAGGTCAGTCCAACCACACTAACTGGTGTTTGGTTACTGCCACCCACGTCAGGGTGCATTTCCTCCACAGTCCAGGGTGTCATTTCAACCAGAGCCACAAAACCAAACTGTATGTTGCCTACACACTCAAAATACAGTTTTTGGGGTTTGATTTTGCGTAATTTCTTTCTCGGTTTGTTGCAGGACCTACACAAAAAATACTCATACATCCGTAAGACGCGACCAGATGGGAACTGCTTCTACAGAGCCTTCGGCTTCGCGCATCTCGAGTCGCTGCTAGATGACAGCAAAGAACTGCAGAAGTGAGTGTCGCAGTGGGTGCCGTTTGTGCTGTATCAGCCTTTAGACTCGCCTTGGATCTTCGATTTTGTCTTCTCATGGCTGCAACGATTTTAATACATTTATTTTGTATACATCTCTGTCACGTGCAGAAACAGTACATAGCTATGCAATTATGTTTAGAGTCCCATAACAATTAGGCATTCTTTTGTGTGCACATTGCTCTTTGTCAGTTTTTCCTGTCTGCACAGTTTTTTTCCACCGCACTTGAAATCTAACAAACACTGTGGCGGTCGTATTATGCTCAGGGTTATTGATTACATGTTTTTTTTTTTGTCTTTTCAGGTTCAAAGCAGTGGCAACTAAAAGTAAACTGGAACTGGTTAACGAGGGCTTCACTGAGTTTACCATTGAAGACTTTCACAATACTGTGAGTTTCGTGTTCAAGTAAAATACATAAATTGCTAACTGACCTAAAAACTTAAACCTAAATGCAGACTTTTTTCCTTAGATACTGAAGTAGCATATAGTACGCAGGGTTCACAGTCAAAAAAATTAACAAATAAAAACAAAAATAGCTTGCTGAAGTTTTAACGTGCTAACAGTTTGCTTGCAGGTGTTGCAGACTGCTTACAGAGCTGTAGCGGAGCCAAAGTAGCGCACTTTTTAAAGGTCCTATGACATGCTGCTCTTTGGATGCTTTTATATAGGCCTTAGTGGTCCCCTAACACTGTATCTGAAGTCTTTTTTATATAGGCCTTAGTGGTCCCCTAACACTGTATCTGAAGTCTCTTTTATATAGACCTTAGTGGTCCCCTAATACTGTATCTGAAGTCTCTTTTATATAGACCTTAGTGGTCCCCTAATACTGTATCTGAAGTCTCTTTTATATAGACCTTAGTGGTCCCTAATACTGTATCTGAAGTCTCTTTTATATAGGCCTTAGTGGTCCCTAATACTGTATCTGAAGTCTCTTTTATATAGACCTTAGTGGTCCCCAAATACTGTATCTGAAGTCTCTTTTATATAGATAGACCTTAGTGGTCTCCTAATACTGTATCTGAAGTCTCTTTTATATAGGCCTTAGTGGTCCCCTAATACTGTATCTGAAGTCTCTTTCCCGCAATTCAGCCTTGGTGCAGAATTACAGCCACTAGAGCCAGTCCCACAATGAGCTTTCCTTAGCATGTGCATATATGTGTACCTAAATCTTCGACGAACCCAGGGAAAACTGGTTTGAGAATATTTAGTTTCTTGAAGTGAATGGCGTTCAGTAGGAAATAAAAGTAAGCAAATAAAAGATGTAAAGAGTCTCAGTCCAGTATATCTTGCATCCTGTCGGATTAAGTGTGTGATGCCATTGCCTGTAATTTGCATCATTAAGTTGCCGTGCCAACTCTTGAGTGGTCATCTGCCAAATTACACGATGCATTTGGTCAGCTGGAGCCGACAGGCGCTCTAGATTTGGCCAGTCAGACAGTAATTTGGCAAGCTGGACATGCACTAATAAATCTAATGATGTAAATAATGTCTCTCCTCCCAAGTTCATGGACCTGATCGAGCTGTGTGAGAAGCAGCCGCGCCTGCAGGAGCTACTGAACTCCTTCAACGACCAGAATGTGTCGGACTACGTGGTGGTGTACCTGCGGCTGCTCACCTCGGGCTACCTGCAGCGAGAGTATGGCTTCTTTCAGCACTTCATAGAGGGAGGACGCTCCGTCAAGGAGTTCTGTCAGCAGGTGGGCTTTATTTTTTTAAAGATTTTTTTTTTTTTGTGGGGCATTTCAGCCTTTAATGGAAAGAACAGCTAGATATGAAAGGGGAGAGAGAGGGGGAAGACATGCAGGAAATCGTCGAATGAATGAACAGCACAACAACACGATGCCTTTTTTTCATTTTGAGTCTGACCTTCTCCGTCACATGAACTGATCTGACTCTGCTCATGAGAAAAATATGTAGCGTACGCTGTAAACGTTGCCTTACACTATTAATCTTGTACAATATACAGAATAATGATAACACTGATACTTGTACTGGAAACCATGTTAATCTTGCCATACGGCCACCCTAGAAGTTACAACGCGCTCGGAATGGGAGGGGCTAGAAAGTAATATTCAGTTGGTTGTCATATACAACTTCACCGCTAGATGGGAGAAATTCTTACACAATGTAGCTTTAAAGTGCTCATATTATGCTTTTTGGCTTTTTCCCTTTCCTTTATTGTGTTGTATATCTTTTTTTTGCCTGTTATGCTCGCCTAGCTGCTAGCGTGGCACCCCCTCATACTCTGCTTCTGACTGGCTAGTAGTCTTTACCTAGGTACTGTCAGGGCACGCCCTCATATTCTGCTTCTGACTGGCTAGTAGTCCTTACCTAGGTACTGTCAGGGCACGCCCTCATATTCTGCTTCTGACTGGCTAGTAGTCCTTACCTAGGTACTGTCAGGGCACGCCCTCATATTCTGCTTCTGACTGGCTAGTAGTCCTTACCTAGCTAATGTGCATGTGTGACTCCCAACAAAGATGGAACAGAAGTGTGATGCTTCACTCTGTAGCTAAAACAGAGAGCTCAACACACAGGGTGAAAAGAGGAGCTGCAGCAATGTGCAGTACAACAAAAAATATGGTGTTTTTTGAAAATGAAACCATGTAAACCTATTCTGATATAACCTCTAAATACAATTATGAACCTGAAAAACGAGCATAATATGAGCACTTTAAAAAAAAAAAAAAAAAAAAAAAGTACAGTCAGCCATTCTTGGGTGAATAAAAAAAACACATGATCACAATGTAAAATATCCATTTACGTTCTGTAGAAAGACTCCCACGTAATGTGCTTGTCTATTTCTTTTCTTTTTTTTTAAAGGAGGTAGAGCCTATGTCTAAAGAAAGTGACCACATCCACATCATCGCATTGGCCCAGGCCCTGAACGTATCCATCCTGGTGGAGTACATGGATAGAGGAGAGGGAGGAACAGTCAATCACCACGTCTTCCCTGAAGGCGGCGACCCACGCATCTTCCTCCTCTATAGACCTGGCCATTACGACATCTTGTACAAATAACACTCCCGGCCACAGCCCGCCTCATTCTCCTCCTGCTGTACGCTACAGCACTGGGGGTTGAAAAAAAACAAAAAATAACTTCAGCAGCAACGTTGATGAAGCATACATTCTGTGTATGAGATCACACGTATGTATTTGAGAAAAAAAAAAAAGTTAAAAATAAAAGAAAATCACATGACATGCCTCCCTTACCCCACTCGTTCCAAAACTCCCGTTTATCCTCAGTCATCACAAAATGGTTAATTAAAAAAAATCTTTGGAAGAAATAGAAGTGACTCCAGGCATTTAGAGTTGTACAGGTTTTTTTTTTTTTCTTTTTTTTGTGGTTGTAAATGTTATCTACTTGCTTTGTTGGATTCTTTTCCTTTGTTACACTGCGTTTCATTGAGTTTTATTAAAGGGATTTACATCTTATTTCTTGTCTCATTATTTCTTCAGGTTGAATTTAGGGCTATGACACGTTATTAGATTACCAATTAATCACTTCTTTTTTTTTTTCTTTTTTTTTTTGAGGAGCCCAGCTGAAAACCCAAATGTATGCAATTTGCACTGAGACAGAACAGTTCCACACGTGGGAAGCTGAACCAGTAAATGTTACACATTTTTTGCTGTTTGAATGACAATTTATCAGGAAGATAGTATTCTGCCATTGATTATCAAGCATTTTCATAACACTCCTAGGTATAAAAAAAAAAAAAACTGATTTGTGAGGCAAAAATATAAATATTGTTAAATCTTGACAGTGATACGTTTTTGTAGCTGTAGGGGCCACTACCAGGAATGGCATCCACCTAAAGAGCTTTATTGGTTACTTGGTAATCACAGTGCTGACATACTCAATCAAATGCATAGTTTTCCTTACACGCATACATATTACAGCAAGGATGTAAAACAGTGTACTGAAATGACTATAGGAGAACACCTGTTTTTTGTTATGTGCGTGCACTTTGTTTACACCCGAATTTACACATGCGCAGTCGCGTCATTGCGGCACGACCTAATCAAAGATCGTCGTCTACAACAGCAGAAGATGCTGTCTCGTAACCGTTTTCGTGGGCTGTTGGTACCAGGACATTTGGGCACAGTGAGAGCTCCTCCGTTGGACAAGAGTGAGGAAGACAAGACGCAAGGTCGCTAAAGAAAAAAATGTCTCTGTTAGCAAAGTCGCTAACATTGTCAGGCAGGGGACTAGTTTCAGCTTGTGTACGGCATCACTCTCTTACAAGTGCGTTCAAATCAAACTGTTATCTTATTTTTAGATATTTTAATTAGCTGAAATGTTTCTGTATGGTGTAACAACCAAGTAACACATGACAGTGCCACTGCAGTCAATAAGCTAGCTAGTTAGCCAACTAACGTTACAGTGGGTCAGCTACAACGTTATGTTTGACAAGTTGAATAACGTTAGGTATCTGTTTTAGGAAGTGTTCATTTTACTTAACGTCAGCAAGTTTGTGTTAATTAACACTCGATATAGGTTACAAATTCATTCAAGAGCTCTAATTTGGATACGTACCATAAATAGCGTTAGCACTTCTCCAAAGTTGTGCACTTAGCTATTTGCCAGTATGTTAGCTAACGTTACACAAAGCTAAAACGAATGCAGTGTAACGCAACACATGATACATCAACACATCTCTAAAACAGTTTAAACAACAAAGAACTGACATTATCATCTTCACAAATGGTAGGATATCATATATTCCAGGACCGTTTTAGCTCTGTTTACCTAATAAACCGGCAGCTGAGTGTATGCTGCTTTAATTTATTCCCATGAGCATGGAATCATTACAGTTTCTCAGCTTGATAGATTTTCGTCATGCAGAATTAAGTAGTGGCTTCTTTCATGTATATTGTATCCTAATATTTCATGTATATTGTATCCTAGTATTTTATGTATATTCTGTGCTGTTTGACTGATATTTTGCTGCTGTAACACTGTAATTTCCCATTTTTGGGGTCAATATCTATCTATCTATCTATCTATCTATCTATCTATCTGTCTATCTATCTATCTATCTATCTATCTATCAATCAAGTCCCTCAATTAATGACCATGCAGGCACTAAGGTTAGTTTTATGTCTGTGTTTTACAGCTAATGTTCACTTATTAACTTTCGCAGTATAATTCCATCTGTGTTTCTGCCTAGCTGAACTGATTGAAAACATGGATAAGAAAGCAACCTGGGACCGCTTCTACGCTGAGAGCAGCAGCAAGACAACCACCTTCAAAAACTTTGAGTGGTTCTTTGGCTTCGATGCTGTCCGGGACTTCATAATGCCTCTCTTGCAGACCGAGTCCCACCCAGATGCTCTGCTCCAAGTCCTGGATATGGGCTGTGGCACTTCTGCTCTAGGGCCCTGTATATTCAGACATTCAGCCCACCCGGTCCGGGTCACTTGTGCAGACATTTCTCCCATAGCTGTGCGACTAATGCAGGAACACGTCCGAGCCAAAGCCTTTCAGCCTCACAATCTTTATTCTCAGCTTGAGTTTGTAGAGCTGGACTGCACACAGCTTCACAGGCACTATGGCTGTAGCAGTGTGGACCTTATAGTTGATAAGGGCACCACAGACGCCTTGTTGAGGTCTAAGGAAGGGAGAGGGAAGGCCAGTCTGGTGCTGAAGCAGTGTCTGAAGGTGCTGCGGAGCTCAGGATCTGTGCTCCAGTTCTCCGATGAGGACCCTGATGCCAGGCTGCTGTGGCTGGAGACGGAGGCCCAGGAGCCGGGGGTGATGGCAGCAGATGTTGGGGTGCAGGAGGTTGGGGAGCTAAGGGGAATGTCATACTACTGCTACCAAGTGACTCCTCGCCCTATTGTATAGCAACTTTCTACATCTGGACTAGGAGTAGACCAATTATCGGCCCGTTTTTTGGCAGTTTGCAGATTATCTGTATCAGTTGTATTTGCCTGAGAACAGATAAAGTTAATAAATTAAACTCACCACAACACTATCTGACTGTGTATTATGTTGGAAGTTTCTAATTTATTAAATAATTGCTTAAAGAATCCAACAAAGTTTTGTGTTGGATTTTGTAAGATTCCAGAATCATAATTTGGACTTTCATTTTCACTGTATATGCACATCGGTTCCAAATATCGGTTATCGGTTTTATTAACTACTAATAATCGCTATAGAGAAAAACCAGTATTTGTCGATCCCTAATCTGGATGGTCATAATGTTAAATAAGTACATTTTTTAACATGATAGTGATGTGTTTTACTCTCACTCAATCTGCCTCATTGCTGTCTTTTTCTTTGATCGTACAGACAAGTCAAATGATGTGTGTCAGTCAGCTCAGCGGATGTACATCGCTGGGATAAAACTTGACATCCGGCGCGTCCCCTCCCTCTCACTATCTCCGCTCTCGGGGCTTTGTGCCGCCCAGGATGGTTGTGATTGGTTTAAAGAAATGCAAACAAGCCCGAGGGTTTTTTTCCCCCCCACAGATAGCCAGACCATACTCCATTGCTGTGGCAATGTGTGACTACAGTGTACCTGTGGTGTAATACAATTATACATTTAAGACACATACATAAAGTCATTCATAAGGCACAAACACAGAGAGTTGGAGGTGCCAAGATTTGGCAGTCCCTCTCTCATTACTTGTTATCTACTGCCATCTATTGGCAGCAGACCACAATGTAGGATACACATCACTCTTCTCAGCTGTAGACCTAGCTCTTTTCTTAATGTTTTTATGCTTGATGCTTATGCATTACCTGAGTTGCAACAGAAAACATAAGTCCTCTGGGAGGACCGGTTAACTTGTTCTTATACTGCACTGTACATTTTTCTAATCGTTTTTAACTGCTCTTTAATCTTTTATGTAAAGCACTTTGAATTGCCCTGTTGCTGAAATGTGCTATACAAATAAAGCTGCCTTGCCTTGCCTTGCTTGAGCCATGTGCTCTATTTTGAGTAGTGATGCCTCTATTTTTATTTTTTTTTCCCATTGCCACATATAATTAAGTTTTGAGCTCCACAAGAGTCTGACATCCTTCTGTCGGAGGAAGGCAACGTTACGACAAAGCTAACAGGACTGACGCTAAAGCAACGCTTAAACAATGATACGAAACAATGTGACTGTTAAACTTGTAAATGACTGAAATGGTAAGAGAAACCATCTGACTGAGCCATCATAATGTATTCTAGTGGGTTCCCGTTCAGAGGACTGGAAATGTACACAGACAGTTGTTGCACCTGACTGCACACTGACTACTGCAGCAGAGGAAATTGCAGCAGGAATTTAACAACTGGTAGAAAAAAAGGTGTAGAATCTGTCGCACTATTTTATTGGCTACACAAGGTGAGAGAGATTATATATAGAGAGAGAGACGTAGAGGAAGAAAAAAAGGTGAAACAATGTTTAAATATTTGAAAAAAACTTAGCAGATAGGTTTACAATTTTTTCAGCCAGGAGTGAGAGGTTTTGCTTGATTTAATCATTCCTCCTATTATTAATATAGACCATACAGTGATCCACTCCTAAAGCATTTCCAATAGAAGTGATGGTGGACAAAGTCCTTTGTCCTTGTTGTGAATACATGGATCTGAAAATAACTTGAGGCGTTAGCAGTCTGAATTACTAAGTGGATATCTTCAAAAGTTACAATCTTCTTAGTACAAAATCCCCTCTCTTTGTTTCCGAGGGCAGCGTTTCTGTGTTGAGATGCAGTGGAAGGATAATAACAAAAAAGGGGAATTTTGAAGACTAATTTAGGAGAAATCCACTTGATTTGTCTAATGTAATAGCTCCATAAACATATTTTTGAGGAACTGAGGATTGTGTCCCTATTCGGTTACACTGAAAGGGCCATCAGCCCCTAATGGTAACTATTTCCCTTGGTGGCTTATCCTATCTTATTATTTTACTATTATTCCATTAAAAGAATTGCTCTAGTACAACTGTACTATTACACTGTTATGCTTTTTTCGACTGAGCTCTGAAATTGAAATCTGATTTTACTTCTGTTTACGTGAAACGCATGGTGAAGGGTTTATTCTCTATCTGCTAATAGGGTACACACACCTTGCAGACATACTATGTTGTGGTTGTTTATATTAGGACTTTATATGATTTTACGATATACTATACTATTACGTTTTTATGAATTGTTTTGAAATACTATACTATGACATTTTGTGACTTTTTCAAAATACTATACTATTACGTTTTCTTTTACATAGTATACTATGCCTTTTTTTGATTGTTAAACAGTTCATTCCACATTTCTTTTGTTATGCTTAATTTGGATTGTTTTTTTTCTCTCTTTACTATGATTTTTTCCCCATATTATAGTACTCCTTTATACATACTATACTGTTGTGAATATTGTTACATTCCCCATTCCATTCTAGGAAAGAAAGTCGTTCTCATCGGTTTCATTGGTATCCCAAATTGCAACACTGTTTTCCTATCTGTGTGTACAAACCTTGGGACAATCCTTCTGCCCATCTTACTGCATGTCATCTAAATAAATGTAGCCATTGTTAGAAAATATGTATATCCTTGTGTGTCTCATTAAACCTTTAGAACATTGTGAAATTAACCCTGCTTCCTGTCGCTTTTTTCTCTGAGATGTCAACAATGCTTTCAGAATCAACACACAGGGGTCAAACCAGGAGATGATAGCATTCACACCATAAAAAACGTGGAAAAAAGCCATAGTATAGTATGTCAAAAAAAGCCATGGTATAGTATGTCAAAAAAAGCCATGGAATAGTATGTTGACAAAAATGATATAAAAGCCATAGTACAGTATGTCGAAGAAGGACATTGTATAGTATGTCGAAAAAAGTGTTGAAAAAGGACATAGTATACTATGTCAAAAAAAGGGATAAAAAGCCATAGTATAGCATGTCGAAAAATGCCATGGTATAATATGTCGAAAAAAATGATAAAAAAACCATAGTATAGTATGTCGAAAAAAGTGATGTATGTCAAAAAAGGACATAGTATAGTATATCGAAAAAAGTGTAGAAAAAGGACATAGTATAGTATGTTGAAAAAAGTGATAAAAATCCATAGTATAGCATGTCGAAAAAAGCCATAGTATAGTATGTCGAAAGGACATAATACACTGTCAAAAAAAGTAATGAAAACGCCATAGTATGGCATGTCGAAAACATTAATGAAAAAGTCATATTAGTATGTTGAAAAAAGTGAAAAAATCCATAGTATAGTATGTCGAAAAAAGGGATAAAAAAGCAATAATATATGAAGTGTATACACTGAGACTACCTTTCCCTTCATCTATATGAATTATTTATTCCTGGAAATGATGTCTCCAAATTTATTAAACCAATGAGATTTGAGCACACAACCTTGCATTTTTCCAATCATTCTCTTATCTGCCTGCACTATCAGACCTGACAGTTTTCTAGTTTGGCTTTTTTATCACTTTTTTCGACACACTATACTATGACTTTTTCTCCTTTTTTCGACATGCTTTACTATGGTTTTTTAAAAAAAAAATTCGACATACTATACTATGTCTTTTTTATCCCTTTTTTAGACATACTATACTATGGCTTTTTTCGACAAGCTATACTATGGCTTTTTCATCACTTTTTTCAACACACTATACTATGACTTTTTCTCCTTTTTTCGACATAGTATAGCATGTCGAAAAAAGTGATAAAAAGCCATAGTATAGTATGTCAAAAAAAGTACCATAGTATAGCATGTCGAAAAAAGCCATGGAATAGTATGTTGACAAAAATGATACAAAAGCCATAGTATAGTATGTCGAAAAAAGTGATGTATGTCGAAAAAGGACATAGTTTAGTATATCGAAAAAAGTGTCGAAAAATGCCATGGTATAATATGTCGAAAAAAGTGATAAAAAGCCATAGTATAGCTTGTCGATTAAAGCCATAGTATAGTATGTCGAAAAAAGTGGTAAAAAAAATCATAGTATAGCATGTCGAAAAAAAGTGATGTATGCCGAAAAAGGACACAGTATACTATGTCAAAAAAAGTGATGAAAACACCATAGTATAGTAGGTCGAAAAAGGACAGGGTATACTATGTCGAAAAAGGGATAAAAAAGCCATAGTATAGTATATCGAAAAAAGTGTCGAAAAAAACCATAGCATACTATGTTGAAAAAAGGGATAAAAAAACCATAGTATAGCATGTCGACAAAAGCCATGGTATAGTATGTTGACAAAAATTATATAAAAGCCATAGTACAGTATGTCGAAAAAAGTGATGTATGTCGAAAAAGGACATAGTATAGTATTTCAAAAGATGTGATAAAAAAACCATAGTAACACATGTCGAAAAAAGTGATGTATGTCGAAAAAAGCCATATTATAGTATGTCGAAAAAAGGGATAAAAAATCCATAGTATAGTATGTCGAAAAAAGCCATAGTATAGTATGTCGAAAGGACATAATACACTATGTCAAAAAAAGTAATGAAAACGCCATAGTATGGCATGTCGAAAACATTAATGAAAAAGTCATATTAGTATGTTGAAAAAAGTGAAAAAATCCATAGTATAGTATGTCGAAAAAAGGGATAAAAAAGCAATAATATATGAAGTGTATACACTGAGACTACCTTTCCCTTCATCTATATGAATTATTTATTCCTGGAAATGATGTCTCCAAATTTATTAAACCAATGAGATTTGAGCACACAACCTTGCATTTTTCCAATCATTCTCTTATCTGCCTGCACTATCAGACCTGACAGTTTTCTAGTTTGTTGAAAAAAGGAGAAAAAGTCATAGTATAGTGTGTCGAAAAAAGTGCTAAAAAAGCCATAGTATAGTATGTCAAAAAAGGACATAGTACAGTGCCTTGCGAAAGTATTCAGCCGCGTTGAACTTTTCGATCTTTTGCCACATTTCAGGCTTCAAACATAAAAGATATAAAACTGTAATTTTTTGTGAAGAATCAACAACAAGTGGGACACAATTATAAAGTGGAACGAAATTTATTGGATATTTCAAACTGTTTTAACAGATAAAAAACTGAAAAATTGGGCGTGCAAAATTATTCAGCCCCTTTACTTTCAGTGCAGCAAACTCTCTCCAGAAGTTCAGTGAGGATCTCTGAATGATCCAATGTTGACCTAAATGACTAATGATGAAAAATAGAATCCACCTGTGTGTAATCAAGTCTCCGTATAAATGCACCTGCTCTGTGATAGTCTCAGAGGTCCGTTTAAAGAGCAGAGAGCATCATGAAGAACAAGGAACACACCAGGCAGGTCCCAGATACTGTTGTGGAGAAGTTTAAAGCCGGATTTGGATACAAAAAGATTTCCCAAGCTTTAAACATCCCAAGGAGCACTGTGCAAGCGATAATACTGAAATGGAAGGAGTATCAGACCACTGCAAATCTACGAAGACCCGGCCGTCCCTCTAAACTTTCAGCTCATACAAGGAGAAGACGATCAGAGATGCAGCCAAGAGGCCCATGATCACTCTGGATGAACTACAGAGATCTACAGCTGAGGTGGGAGACTCTGTCCATAGGACAACAATCAGTCGTATACTGCACAAATCTGGCCTTTATGGAAGAGTGGCAAGAAGAAAGCCATTTCTTAAAGATATCCATAAAAAGTGTCGTTTAAAGTTTGCCACAAGCCACCTGGGAGACACACCAAACATGTGGAAGAAGGTGCTCTGGTCAGATGAAACCAAAATCAAACTTTTTGGCAACAATGCAAAACGTTATGTTTGGCGTAAAAGCAACACAGCTCATCACCCTGAACACACCATCCCCACTGTCAAACATGGTGGTGGCAGCATCATGGTTTGGGCCTGCTTTTCTTCAGCAGGGACAGGGAAGATGGTAAAAATTGATGGGAAGATGGATGGAGCCAAATACAGGACCATTCTGGAAGAAAACCTGATGGAGTCTGCAAAAGACCTGAGACTGGGACGGAGATTTGTCTTCCAACAAGACAATGATCCAAAACATAAAGCAAAATCTACAATGGAATGGTTCACAAATAAACATATCCAGGTGTTAGAATGGCCAAGTCAAAGCCCAGACCTGAATCCAATCGAGAATCTGTGGAAAGAACTGAAAACTGCTGTTCACAAACGCTCTCCATCCAACCTCACTGAGCTCCAGCTGTTTTGCAAGGAGGAATGGGCAAAAATTTCAGTCTCTCGATGTGCAAAACTGATAGAGACATACCCCAAGAGACTTACAGCTGTAATCGCAGGAAAAGGTGGCGCTACAAAGTATTAACTTAAGGGGGCTGAATAATTTTGCACGCCCAATTTTTCAGTTTTTTAATCTGTTAAAACAGTTTGAAATATCCAATAAATTTTGTTCCACTTCATGATTGTGTCCCACTTGTTGTTGATTCTTCACAAAAAATTACAGTTTTATATCTTTATGTTTTGAAGCCTGAAATGTGGCAAAAGGTCGAAAAGTTCAAGGGGGCCGAATACTTTCGCAAGGCACTGTATACTATGTCAAAAGAAAGTGATGAAAATGCCATAGTATAGCATGTCGAAAACATTGATGAAAAAGCCATATTATAGTATGTCGAAAAAGGACATAGCGTGGTATGACGAAAAAAGTGATTAAAAATTCATGGTATATTATGTCGACAAAAGTTATAAAAAGCCATAGTATAGTATGTCGAAATCAATGATGAAAACGCCATAGTATAGTATGTCCAAAAAAAAGTGATTAAAAACACCATGGTATAGCATGTCGAAAAAAGCCATGGTACAGTATGTCGAAGAAAAATAAGACATAGTATAGTATGTCGAAAAAGGACGTAGTATAGTATGTTGAAAAAAGGGATAAAAAAGCAATAATATATCAAGTGGATATATTGAGACTACCTTACCCTTCATTTATTTGAATTACTTATTCCTGGAAATTAGGTCTCCAAATTTATTAAACCAATGAGATTTGAACACACAACGTTGCGTTTTATCCAATCATGCTCTTATCTGCCTGCACTATCAGAACTGATACTTATCTAGCTTGTCGAAAAAAGGATAAAAAGCCATAGTATAGTATGTCGAAAAAAGGTTTAAAAAAGCAATAATATATGAAGTGTATACATTGAGACTACCTTTCCCTTCGTCTATATGAATTATTTATACCTGGTAATTATATCGAAAAAAGTGATGTATGTCGACATACTATACTATGACTTTTTTATAAATCTAATACTATGGCTTTTTATCCCTTTTTTCGACATGCTATACTATGGCTTTTTCATCACTCGATATACATACTTTTTTTTAATTGTTTCGACATACTATATTTTAAATCGCAGGTAAACTGAGTTCTTCAAATACCAGTGAGGGAATTAAAAGGCAACACCGCCCTCTTATGTTTAAATTAGTGTATTGCCTTTAAAAACCTTGTTGCGGAATTGTGGGAAACAAGAGAGACACTGGCCTACTGTACACGAACAAGGGGGGAAGTAAAGAGTTAAACATAATGCAATATGTATAGGGCTGCACTTGGTGTGTACTTATTATATTTTATATATTATATTTTACAGCCTAAAGATATTCACAAACATTTTCACCAGTTGTTCTCTCTTCAAATGTAAAATCAGATTAGGATAAAGCCAAAAGCCATAGCACAACATCTAATTTATTTCGTAATTTCAATCCCATATGTCTATATATATCTCATCCAAATAGCCGACACATGAAATATTTGTATTAACATGGTGTGGCAATAGGCCTAACTTCATCTCTGGGCTCATTAATGACATTTTTGTGCCTCATGACATGTGTTTGTTTCTTGTTATTGCGTGACTTGTGTTAATGTGTTCTAGAGTAGAGTGTGCTGTCTGACCTCAAGGTAAAGCAGTACAAATATTCTAAACATAGCCTGTACTATCCAGCTTCAAAATATCCAAACTATCCCTTTAATAAGAGGCAAAGCATGTTGGATGTTGTCCCTTATACTTGGATTTTATTTCAGAGTGTATACACTTTGATTTGTGATCAAGTCCTACACATACTTATCTAACTTATAATGTTGGTACATGCCAGGGAACAAAATCAGGAATCTTTCAGAAATGACAAGCTCGCCAATACTCAATCTAATCCAGTCAGGTGTCTTTAAACACGTAAATAACTGAACATATGCAACACATTTGAATTTTAAACTTGCATTATAATAGGCCACTTGCTTAAATGTCCCATGGCATGAAAATTTGACTTTATGAGGTTTTTTAACATTAATATGCATTCCCCCATCCTGCCTATGGTCCCCCAGTGGCTAGAAATGGTGATAGGTGTAAACCGAGCCCTGGGTATCCTGCTCTGCCTTTGAGAAAATGAAAGCTCAGATGGGCCGATCTGGAATCTCCTCCTTATGACGTCATAAGGAGCAAGATTATCTCCCCTTTCTCTGCTTTGCCCACTCAGAGAATTTGGCCCACCCATGAGAAAGAGAGACATCATGGCTTGCATCCATAGACAGTATATAGAATGGACCACCAGATCCCGTTGGTCTGGACGGAGACCAGTGAAGGCCATTAGAAGCACTTTTCCGGTGAGCGTTGAGCGTTACTGCGCAGCCTCCAACTGAGAGAGATGACGTAAATGTGACGTGAGCAACCTGTCTGAAAGTTGGAAGTCTTCTGGTAGCTGTGCCAAGAGAAATCTCAATCATTCCCAATCTTGCAGAGACGGAGAGCGTAGGTAAGGAGATAACATGGACACAGGCTAATTATTGCTAACTAAAATGCTAGTTAACATTAGTAATTAAACTTAAACAGCTAATGTAAGTCCAAACTGCCTGCGAGCTTCTCCTGTACTATACGGAAATTCCTCTACTATGCGACAGAAAGTCCCGTGGTTATGACACAATTGTTAGCCTATTTTTACAAAAAACGTCTGCTACGGAGCCATAACGTGAGATACAAGGTAATGGTGCCTTTTATACATTGCCGTGTTTCTTTAGAAATAAACAATGGACAAATAGAGTCTTTAAACGCTTCAGATGTAAAGTTATTCACGGTCAAAGTAACGTCAAAATGAATGGCAGTCAATGGGATGCTAATGGGGCGTGAGTGCTTGTTAGCATCAAAATGGCGCCATAGAAGGTTTGGGTTGTGAGGAGATGCTTACCCCCTTGCTTGCACCCCCACCCTCCACCTTGCCCCCCCTCTCTCCTCCTCAGTAGCATTTAAAGCTACAGACACAGAAATGGCACATGCTAAGTAAAGCTCATTGTGGGACTGGCTCTAGTGGCTGTAATTCTGCACCAAGGCTGAATTGCGGGAAAGAGACTTCAGATACAGTATTAGGGGACCACTAAGGCCTATATAAAAGAGACTTCAGATACAGTATTAGGGGACCACTAAGGCCTATATAAAAGAGACTTCAGATACAGTATCAGGGGACCACTAAGGCCTATATAAAAGAGACTTCAGATACAGTATTAGGGGACCACTGAGGGCTATATAAAAGAGACTTCAGATACAGTATTAGGGACCACTAAGGCCTATATAAAAGAGACTTCAGATACAGTATTAGGGACCACTAAGGCCTATATAAAAGAGACTTCAGATACAGTATTAGGGACCACTAAGGCCTATATAAAAGAGACTTCAGATACAGTATTAGGGACCACTAAGGCCTATATAAAAGAGACTTCAGATACAGTATTAGGGGACCACTAAGGTCTATATAAAAGAGACTTCAGATACAGTATTAGGGGACCACTAAGGTCTATATAAAAGAGACTTCAGATACAGTATTAGGGGACCACTAAGGTCTATATAAAAGAGACTTCAGATACAGTATTAGGGGACCACTAAGGCCTATATAAAAGAGACTTCAGATACAGTATTTGGGGACCACTAAGGCCTATATAAAAGAGACTTTAGATACAGTATTAGGGACCACTAAGGCCTATATAAAAGAGACTTTAGATACAGTATTAGGGACCACTAAGGCCTATATAAAAGAGACTTCAGATACAGTATTAGGGGACCACTAAGGCCTATATAAAAGAGACTTTAGATACAGTATTAGGTGACCACTAAGGTCTATATAAAAGAGACTTCAGATACAATATTAGGCGACCACTATGGCCTATATAAAACTATCTAAAAAGCAGCATGCCATAGGACCATTAAATTACTTCGGCAGTCTATACTAAGCAGTCTACCAACATTTAAAGCATCACAGAGGTGTGTCCTGTGAAAATGAGAAAAGTTATTTTTTGAATCAATATTTTCACCTCTCTGTTTGTTGCAAACTTCCACACAAACACAACCATGCTGACATACAGTGGGTATCAACAGCTGATTAACCTTTCATCAGGCGCCATCATCAGCGTTTCAACTTGCTCAATATGGTTTATAACTAAACACCTGCAAAACTAATGACATCCCCCATCGGCCTCAGTTATATTCATTTAGTTATAATTAGCACATGTTAGCATGGTAACTAAGGTGGTGAACGTGGTAACTAAGATGGTGAACATAATAAGCATACCAGCTGAACATAAACATGTGAGCGTGTGTAAGCATCTCTGTGCCAAGCCGCAGAGCCAGTCTGACTGTGAACTATTAACACATTGTCAGAACACAGTATTCTTTTATCTTTACAATAACGTTACTAGTTATATGTGAATATAAGGAGAAACGATCTCAATAAGCAGATATTATTTGGCAAAAAAAACTCAAAAGCGGACACATTTCACATCCACCCTGTGATTGTTTTTTATTGTTAGAGTGTTGTGAAATTATATCGTACATGTCATTTCTCACTTCACCTGTATTTGTAAAAAATTACACACGTACACACACACACACACACACACACACACACACACACACACACACACACACACACACACACACACACACACCAAAAAAGAGAGTAATAAAGCCACAAATGTAGAATTCATTAAAGTAGATTAAGATTAATTTCACCCATAGACAACTTGCTTACCAAATGCTACACCAATGACTGCCACTAAACAAACGCAGTGCAAATAGTCATATACTGTACAGTAGCCATCCTCACAGTGCACTACATTTGTGAAAGTATTCTATTCTAAAACAAGCTGAAGAAGCTCTCTGGTTCCTTGTCGTCCTCTTCCTCATGCTGGGCGCCCTTACATATGGATGGAGGGATGAGCTCTTGAGGGTCCGCTAGGCCGATGACGTTGTTGAAGAAGCTGTAGGTGAAAAACAGGAAGAACACACGATGAAATCATCCAGACAAAAGCAATGGCTGCAATTTACTTCCTTCTGGAACGCAATCATATCAACCTTCAACATAACTGCTGTACATATTGTCTGTGACAGTTTGCAATTGGCTGTTTGTCTACGTATGTGTATTGTTTACTCTATATGTCACCTTTTTGTTACACACTATCTTCACAATAAAAAATAAATAAATAAAGACGAATAGCACTACAGGTAAGAGGAACAACATATACTTTTGATTTAGGGGTGAACTGTCCCTTTAACTTATAACTCTGATCATGGCTCAGAAGGCATGTGGTCATTACTAATGTTATTAGTTCACATGTGTTATATATAAGAAAATATATTTTCCGTAAGGTCGATAAAGTCTTTTTGGATTCCATTTTATATATCTATTTTGAACGAGCTTCTGGTGAGAAATCTTTAACTTTGTTATCATGTGCATGCACTGACCTGGTCAGCACCCATCCGGTGCTGTTGCTGTGAAACACAGTGCTGACAGGGACACATCCAAACTCTGTGACAGTGCTCATGTACTTTGCTGCAAAAACAGAAGTGGATCACATGTGAGCTGAAGCAGCACAACAAGACGAGCTGGTTCCGGGGCATTCAACACAATGACAGTCATGCGCTACAGTATTTCCTGTACTCTAGCTTCCTCGTATTGTACCTGGTTCCTTCTTCATGTGTAGCTCTCCCAACCACGTGTTGACCAGAACTCCTTGCCCCGGCCCAGAGGAGCTGCCTAACACCACCTGTGCCAACAGGGTCGAGTTCTTTGGGATCCCCATCGGGTGGAAGTCTACACACAGTCTCTTCTTGCAACATGTGTGGTTCTTGTAGTTGATCTTATACATGACACGCTGTAAGACAAAATGGCATTATATTTACGATATATATATTTGTGTTGAACATGGCATCTCCTGATGTAGATATCTTTGCTACGTATGTTGTCGTTACCTGTCTGTAGAGTAAAAGTACATCGTGGTGGAAGGTCTTATTGCCATAATGTCCAATCTCTCTGAGGCGGATGCGCTCTCCCAGTGCGTCATAGCTGTACTTGGCAAAGGCCATCATCTTGTTATGTGGGGAGGACTTGGAAGATGAGAAAAAATAATCTTCTTGTTACAGCGAGCAATGCTGTGGCTATGACCACGTTAGTTTATACTATTTTAGATAATAGTAGTATGGTGAGCCAAATCTTTTTAAGGGGAGACACTGCAGGTGAATAGGGTAAAACATTTGTACCAACAGATGTCACCATGATACATGGAACTTCCCCAGTTGATTACTTACATTAGTAAGTTACAAGAGACGTTAGTAACAAGTTTTCTGAAATTTGGATGTTTATATAGGCAAATTAGGCCTTTTCAAATGCTAACTTCAAGTCAATTTAGGAGAAATCTACAGGTACAAATAGACAAAGTGTAGTTAAATAAACATCTAAATGTGTATTCCCCCCAATAGTCTGAAAGAATACATGTAATGGAAGACAAATACCCCAAAAACTTTTGCCTTACCACAGAGAGGCGTCCCGTCAGCAGTGGTGGGGATCCTGTTAAAATCAAAACAGTGTTTATAAATTGAGCATTTACATCCCAACTGTACTAAACTCGCAACGCAGTCGTATTTCCCTATAAGTGCCGAATCAAAAACAGAACAGCATGGTCAGTATTTATTAGTCAGTGCAAAACTAGTTGAACAAATGAAGCCAGTGTGTACTTACTGCATGGTCGTGGTGTTTGAGCCAGGCAGCCCACTGACAGGCACACAAACAGGACCAGGGCCCTCATGCTGTCTGGTGTACTGTACGGTAGATACACGTTCCTCTGCACACAGATGCAAATGCTGTATGCTGCTGCTTCAGAGCGCTCACTTCCTTATAAACAAGCTGGTGAAGGCTCCCGGTCTGCATCCACTGCCAGGGTTTTTTTGTTTCAGTCCTCAGCGTATACACCCATCCAGTCAGAATAAAACAGAAAACATTAGTACTAACAAAGGTGGAGTGACAATGTGACTCAGCTTTTAATAAATGTTCCTGGTTTGAGATGTTGAGATGTTAGGTGACCTCCTTTCTCTCTCACAGTCCTTGCTATCTCTTTTTTAGTCGTAAATTTAGGTAAAAAAAAAACATTTGACTTCCAGGAAAGGGAAGAGAGAATTCAAAAATAACTTCTCTCATCACATGTTGTCCTGCATTAAAAAAAAAAATCACCATTAACAAGTTTTCTACAAATGCAGGTACAATGTCTGAAATTATAAAGTCATGTTAATTCATGTTTTCACTGGGCACTTGGGAAATTGATAGTATGTAAGAAGATTCTTCCTGTCATGCATCCTTTTTGCCCTACTAGTACAATGCTGTTTATACATGCTGCCATTTATTACACACAGAGACAGGGTGTATGCATTTGTTTATTGTTCTAATATATTTATTGTTTAAAATTACACATAGTTACACATCAGCATATTGATAGAAAGAGGGAGTTTTTTGGACCCATTGTCACTATGAAAACATTCATAAATTCAGCTTTAAGTTGGGTAAAGACAGAAATAATGTATGTAAAAAAACAACCCAAAAAACATATGGCAAATTCTGCAAAATTTGGTCTCAGATGCTCAACTCAAGATGCTTGGAAAAAGACGTTATTAGCAGGAGTAGGTGTGATGTATACCACCTAACAAAGCCGCGATTCAATAGCTCCACTTGTTTAATGGCAAATCATTATTTAAAGGAATGCTGTGCTGAAGGCCTCAATGCTGTTTGAGGAACACGCTGAAGAAGTCTACAGGCTCCTCTTCACTGTCAGCATTCAGCCCTGCATCCTGGCAGAAGTCTGGAGGGTTGAGCTTCCTGGGGTCCTCTATCCCAATGACGTTGTTGAAGAACCTAGTGGACAGAAAGAAGAGTGACATAACGATCACATGGCCAGTTGCAAATATATTTTAGGTTTTTAAAAGTCAGTATCTAGCCTGTCACCACCACACTGTCCCTTCTGCCCTATAGGGCAGGGGTCTTCAACGCTTTGAGACCAATGACCCCTTAGCTGAAAGACAGACGGAGCAGGGAACCCCTACTCCATATTGTATAGAATTTAGTGGCATATTAAACTGGGCCAGGCATGAAAATGGATAGAATAGAATAGGATAGAATGCATTTTATTGTCATCATACACATGTACAATGAGATTAAAAGCAACTCCTTTTCCAGTGGCAACATATACGTAGAAAACAAAATATAACAACATGGAATAAAATAAGTAGTGCAAAAGGGGGGGGGAGGGGGGTAAGGTGCACAGTTGAGACACTATATACATATGAAAAACATAAGTATCGTTTTTATATACAGTGTGATATGCTGTGCGGGTTATTGCACATTATTTGAATATAGCCCAATAGTGGTGATCATAAGTAATAATGTAGATATAAGACAGTGAGAGTAATGATACTGCACAGTATACAGATATTGCACAGTAATGGAATTGCACAGTATAGATAATATATATTAGAGATTCATTATTTCTACATCATGTTTTGATGTTAATCACACATTTGGACGTCACAGATAATCCCTAAGCTTAATTGGATGTGTGGGTGGCTACCTTATCTATAATAAATCTATCATCAAAACATATCTATCATCAATTAAAATGACATGTTTTTGTTTTTCATGAATTGTTTTTCATCTTTGTTAATAATATGTTGGAATTATGGTAATGTACTACATATTTTCAGACACAGAAGAAAAATAAACTTTTCCAAAAATGATCAAACAATAATTTGGCCCCCCTGCAGTAACTGTGAGGACCCCTTAGGGCCCCTGTTGCGATAGAGTGTTGACGTGAATGTGAACTAACCATGTCACCAACCATCCATACTCCTTCGTCTGGTAATCACTGCACACAGGGATGCAATCGAATTCAGTGACTGTGGTCACATACTTTCCTGTAAGGTCAGAGAAGAAAATGAGTGTGTTAATGCACTGGGTCGGATGAATGGACAGTTAAGGCAGTTGTAACCGTCCCATGCTCTCTAACCTGATTTGTCTGGCAGATCTCCAACCCAACTGTTGACCAGGAGTCCTTGTCCAGGTCCAGACGAGCTGCCCAGAACAACCTGGCTTAGCAGAGAGGCATCTTTCGGGATTGCTATAGGCTGGAAGTCTGCCTTCAGAGGCTTTTTCTTGCATGTACGGTCAACGTCGTTGATCTCATACATGGTAGCCTGAGGGATCAAAGGTGTGGGATGAGTATGACTATTGATTATTTTGATACAGTATATTTGTAGTTTTATATATACAGTGCTAAGCATAAGTGAATACACCCCTGCTAAATTTGACTAAAAAGAGGAATAAAAAAAATCATCTTTTGGAAATTGATCTTAATGCTTTAATTTTAAAAAATGAGGATCCAGGATACTATGCATCCTGATAAAGTTCCCTTGGCCTTTGGAATTCAAATGGCCCCACATCATCACATCCCCTTCACCATACCTAGAGATTGGCATGGTTTTATTTCAGTTAGCCTAATAGCTGGTTTTATTTGCATTGAGAGATGATTTTATGGAAAGTACCCCATGCCAATCTCTAGGATTATTGATCTATGAACATTAATGATTATGGTTTTGTTGATGTGATAACCAAAGGACCACTCATGTAAATCATTCTCAAAGTCTGCATAACATGTTTACTCCCATAATAATTTAAGACTCACTGCATCTCACAGCAACTTGACAAAGGGCAACTGTCATTGTTGCTCCATTGTGAATCTTACTCCTAAGTGCTGTGTTTCTGAGATGTTGTCTTTTCGTTTGGATCCCTTTTTAGATGATTGAGAAGTTAATGGTTATGAACAATAACATATTCAAAATCAGAATTTATACTCCTAAGTTTGTTCAAATGTTACAAACTGAGTAAAGACTTTGAGAAATCTTTCGAAGCAGGTGCTTCTACTTGGAATTAAAATTATTTTCCTGCTACTTTTGACCTCTGATCAGGAGCGACTGCACTGCAAAATACATATTTGGGATGTTCATTACGACATTGCTTTGGTCACCTCTTTGTAGAGCAGAAGAGCGTCGTAGGTGAATGACTTATTCTCATAAGTGCCCAGCTCCATGATCCGGACCCGTTGTCCAATCGCATCATACAGGTATTTGGCATAAGTCCACAGCTTTTCATTCTGTGTGGACTGGAGAAAGATCATGTGTGAGTTTACGTCTACCTCTTTCACACAAGTGTGCCGAGTCATTATGCTCAGGTCCTGCTCTATGATGCTCATATAACACACTCAGAAACAATAAACACTCACGATAGCGAGGGCTCCGCTCAGGAGAGGAGGACTTGCTGTGTTACAGAGAAAGACGTATGAAATCATAACACTGCATTATTTAACAAAAGCACACATTTGACACATGCATAAATAAGCTTGATCACCGTATAGTATAGCAATGGAAAGCATTGGCAATACAAATATTGAGAAAGCATAAAATGGCATTAGAAATAAGAGAAATCCATTCACAACAATCACGATTCCTTTTCTCTTTCTGTGATTTTACTTACAGCATGGGTGAGGCTTCTGAGTCAGGCAGCCTGCCAGGAAGCACGGTAACAATACTAAGAATCTCATACTTTTGGATTCCACGCTCCCTGTTGTAAGGCAGCCACAAACACTCTGGTGCTCAACAGAGGAGTCACTTCCTTATATATACGAACACTGAGGCTCCAGGACACACACCAGCTTTCAGGGTTAATTTTTAACCCTATTACTCTTATGAAAAATCATACATGTGAATGAAAAGCTGCTGCAATCAGTTTCATTTAGCGATAAAAGACCATAAGAGCCAGTATCTGACCCCGGTTCTACTTTATGTTACTATAGGCTGGTTAAGGTTTTTCATGGAGGAGACAATTGTACAGAAGATTGTGTGTATAACTGGTAAGGTAATGTACCTAAAATACATAATACGGCAAAAAAACAAACTCCTTCTCAGGGAAATACATTCAGAAAGTTTACTTTTTCATTGCATGCATGTAGACAGTGACAGTGAGGTTTGTGCACAGTGGGTCAGGGGTAAGAATGTTGTTTTGTGTTCACAAAAGGTGGACGCCAACAAACCCAGAAATGGATTTTGTCTGACTGGAGAGGAGACTCACGTGTGCTCCCTGAATGACATCACCGTCATATGATGTGAAGCAGTGTGACCGCTGTAATCAGAGCACCTGCTCCATTGCCTCATTGGTTTACTCCATTGAGGGAGTGCATTCATTATTTAACAACATCATAACTTTATACATTCACAATGGTGTTTTCCCTTTTGATTCAATATTTACACTTGCATCTGAGAGTAAAAGTCGAGGTCATAAAACTCTTGGCAACCTGCATCATGCAGTTTACTGTATGTATAACAAGGGATAATACATTTTCTCCTTCATGCTTGTCAACACTGGCTCCATTAATCTGGGGGTGATTTCTTATGCTGACTCATGCACCAGTGTGAAACCATAGGTTTGAAGGGGAGAAGAACAGAAGAACAATACTTTGTTATCATAATTAGATATTTTGAACAAATGTTTGTCAATGACAAAGATTAACAAGATTGACTGACCTTAACAGGGTACAGCGGTCACCTGAATGGCTTAACTACATCCATTTAAAAAAGTAAGTTATCTTCTACCTATAAAGACTTTTGGAACAAAACCAAACAGCTAACCCGAGGGTGTTAATAGGGCCAATGAGAAATGATCTACGAGCTTCTCACCAATGACTCTCAGGTGATACCTATAGTTGTGAGACATGATGGATTATAAAACCATTCCCAAAGCAAAACACCCAATCATTTCTTTCATTATTTATTGCAGTGGAAACTAAACTGAACAAACATTTAACTTACCATTATATGGCTGTAAATCTAAAAATGTTATTTGCCAAAGATTCTGTGAATGATATATATATATATATATATATATATATATATATATATATATATATATATATATATATATATATATATATATATATATATATATATATATATATATATATATATAATTTTTTTCTTTTTGTCTCTTTCGGCTTTTTCAGGAACTTGACCAATCAGAAAAGTGAGTCTGAGGGTTAACCCTCAGGAGAAATAATGGCCAGATATGCCTATAATTTAAATGACATCCAAGTTTATGTTTATACATTTAGCACCCTAAGATAGAATATATTTAAAACTATATTCATTCATACATAGTTTGATTTGATCTTTTCTATAAAATGGTTTATATAATATAATTCAAATGAAAGACACAGTACAGTGAATTTCAGCTAAATTATGTAAACCTGTAAGTTTCAGAAACTTGTTGCTCATACTTTATAGGCTAAAAAAATATATTATTTCTTATTTGAACTTATTTCGGAATACAAACACTCAAACACACATACAACTCAAAGTTTCTGAGGCAGAACATGTGGCTGTGTGACCACAGGAGGTAGCGTGAGCAGCTGGCAGATGCCATTGCACTCTGGTCCGTGTTGCTCCTCCAGGAAGTACCTGAGGCCTCTGGCAGCAAAGTTGGAGGGGCCTTTGGGGGTCTTGGTGGAGTGAATCTGGGGGTCGGTGAGGTAGGTCAGCCCTTTGCCATTGGCTGTCACCCACCCTGGAAAAAAAAGAAAGGAGTAGTTCACAACCAAGAACAAATATATATACATATATTGCATTCTTATCTTTAGGTAGGGAAGAGTGCAACCATTGCGATATGAAAAGAATACACAATAGGCCTGTGTAATCAAAATTTGAATCGTGATTACGATTTTGTCTCCAAATGATCACAGAAACAGAGTAATCGAAAAAAACACACATCACGTTATTTTGTCTTGTTTTCTGAATGAGAAAAAAAATACATTTCACACACACACACACACACACACACACACACACACACACACACACACACACACACACACACACACACACACACACACACACACACACACACACACACACACACACACACACACACACACACACACACACACACACACACACACACACACACACACACACACACACACCTTGCAGGTCTACAACAACTTCCTGGCCCTCAGAGAGCAGGTAGGTGAAGTGTCCGAAGGCGAGGCCATATTCTGTAGCCTGGAAGCTCTTGTCCTTCTTTCCAGTGTTGTTGGTCAGTTTGACAAAGTCCCCAAGCATGTAGGGCTCCACTGTTACACAGCCTGCAATCTCATTTCCATTCAGAATCTATTCACACAGCACAGAAAACAAGAGAGAAATCAGCAAATATGCAAAGCCCGTTCTTTGTGCGCCACCCATTAACATGGCTGAGTAGTATACATTTCTCCAGTGGCTTTATTAGGTCTCTACAGGTAAATTAAAAGTCTTCTGTCACTACTCAAAAGACTCACCAGAGCAAGTGTTGCAGATTACATAGTGTTTAAGTTAAAATGAGATCAACTTGATCAATGTAATCCAGAATATAAAGTCTTTTTTTGGGCCAGTTCATCCAGGGAAGTGCAGATACTATTAGGAGAATACTCACCACCAAGCTATTATTTGTACCTGAATTTCCCATTTTAATCTTTTAACAGCTCACAGTACATTATAGTCTACTATCTAAAAAAAAATTGGCTCTACTACAGTCATGAGATTATGTTTCTAGCTGTAAACTGACAACTGGAGGGTGTACTGGGCTGTTACATTTAAATTTGAAACAACCATGCTCCGAGGCTGCTGCAGGCTATCTCAGCACTCTGCTGTTTCTGACGTTATGTATTTGTGTAGAGGGTCCTATTAAAGTGGCATTTATGAAGGCAGTCATTTTATTCTAATGTAATATCTGATACATGTACTTTCCTTTCCATATGATCTGGCCTCACCAGTAGCGCCTCCGAGGGAATGAAGAAGATCTGAGCCATGACGTCCTTGTCATAAAGACTCTTGTTGAATTCCGTCACATAGTACTGGGCTGTCATCTGTCTCTCCACATCTTTCAGGTGAAACTGGATCTCCTTTGGCTTCAAGTAATCTTTTCCAACATAACTAAGGACAATCAGACACAGACAACGTGAGATTTATAGTAATTTTGTACAGCTTGTGCTTGGACTGTGCGGCTGCATACCTGCTTAACCTCTCCTCTTGGTGTAAAAACTGCACCCATATTGCCGCTCTCTGCTTGCCCTGCATCCCCATCGGCTCCCCGATGTAAGCACACGTCTCCCTGGCTGTCCACAGCCCTGTGGCCTTGGAGAACTTCAAATGAAGAGCACCTAATTGAGGTGACATTTAAAGATGAATGCAATATTTCATTCGCACCGACAGTGGTGGAAGAAGCAATCAGATCCGATAACGTTACTTCAGTAAAAGTACTAATAGAACTACTAATACCACACTGTAAAAATGCTGTGTTACAAGTAAACATCCTGCATTGTGTCCTGCAAGTATCATCAGGAAAATGTGATTAAAGTATTACAAGTAAAAGTACTCAATGCAGAAGTGTTTATTCACCACTCAAGGTTTCTGCCTAAAAGGAAATTGTTCCTCGCCACTGTTGCACCAAATGCTTGCTTGTGGGAAATTGTTGGGTCTTTGTAAATGATAGAGTGTGGTCTAGACCTACTCTATCTGTAACGTGTCTAGAGATAACTCTCGTTATGATTTGATACTATGAATAAAACCGAGTTGAATTTAATTGGCTAATCATTTCAGGTATTCTTGTGGGCCTGCATATTATTGGGTAGTAATTTATAATTAAACATATTTTATAAACTATGTACATGTGTTTTGTGTCCAAGGTCCTTACGTATAAAGTAACTTAAGCTGTCAGGTTCATGTAGTGGAGTAAAAAGACAAAAAAAAAATGTTTCAATTCAAACTTACTGTACGCAGTTCTGTGCAACTTGAGTTTGAATTGTGTTTTGTCGCTGTGAAGTCTCTTCAGCAGACATTCATGGCAAACTCCAGCCAGTAGTGCTTGGAGATCCTGCTGTGACAACATATACTGACTCTCGGGGACAACGCTAGTTACAGCGCTGTGTTTAAGACAGCTGTAGCACAAGGGGTTCTTTATCTGAGGGACATTCACTTTTTCTGGAGAAGTAACGCCACTGTGTTGGGGGCCACCCTGATGCTCCTCCAGCATCTCAAATGAACTCTCTGTGGAGGTTTCAGTGGAAGCACACTGCTCAGGGAGGATTGGGTGAGGGGTTGCTAAAGTAGCAGGTTTTACGGATATTGAGTCAGCTTCACTGTCGATATTTGGGTCAACATTGAGGCTCTCCACAGGTCTGAATTCCCATCCAGATGTGTGGTTTTTGTGAGTGGGATCATGAGCAGAATCACTGCTTTCAGAATCCAGCGTTTCCAAGAGGAAGAAACTCCCATCAGACTCTACTGACTTACTGCTTCGAATGCTTCCTGCTTTTGAAAGGCTGCTTGGCTGAGGTTTTCTGTTTGTGGGGGAGTTCAGGTCAGCTGAAAGTTTCTCCCACGAAGACTGGGAACTGAAACTGCCAATGAGCGAGCTGGAGGATGTTCTGAGAGCTAGCTGGGATAAGGATTGTGCTGCTCCCTCAGCTGCTGATGGTTTCGGCGCCACACCAACATCAGTCATCCAATGCTCATCAGTGTCCAGTGTCTCTATTCCAGCTTGGATCACTTCAAACTTCTCCGAATCACCACTCCCATTGGACGAGGAAGAGGCAGGTATTGCTGAACTAAGGACTGTTTGGGAACCAACACCAGAGTTACAACCATGTAAGCCTCGCTTCTTGTTTCCATCAGCGGATTGTAGCACGCTGTCTGACCTGTCATTAACCTCAGTGGTCAGGCAGCTCTGATTACGTACTTTTGTGTCACGTTCAACGCCACTACTTCCTGTGAAGCCGCTGCTGCTGGACCTAGGAGACCCTGAACTACTCAAGGAGAAGTTCTGCCATGAAGAGCCGAGGTTATCTGTGCTTCCCAGAGTGGTACACAGGTCAGACTTTTGAGGTGGGTGCACAGCAGGTGAACTTGAACCTCTCTCTTGTGGCTCCTCTCCTTTGGGTGCCACTTTGCAGGCCTCGGTGTTGCATTCTGTGTGGAGCGTACCAATGGTTGTCCCCAGTGCAGTTATACATAACCTCGCCTCATCTGTGTCGTCTTTGGTCCCCTTACAGCGTGTGTTGGTTGTCTCGCACAGTGACGCGTGATACTTTTGGAATCTCTTCATCACCTTGGCGAAACCTTCCAGAGTGAAATTTACCAATGTGTCCTTGATGTTTCCGTAGCTGTCCGGGATAAAAGACCCCTTGTCTGAATTAAGGAAAGGCTCCACTCTCAACAGAAGCCTGACTTGTCCAACCAGATGCATGATTTCAGCACAGAGGCCGTCTTTGTCTTGGGTATCTGCATTGCAGTAATCGTAGAAATTCGCTAAAGCTTTTTGGCAAGCTTGAGTTGCCTGCGCCACGACCTCCTGAGGAGTGCCGAGCCATTTGTGAGCGACAGTGAGAGAATAGGCAGCCTTGAGGAAGGTGTGAAGCTCCTGCTGGCTGGTGACCAGCTCGCCCTCTGCTTTGGTGAGCAGGCCGATCGCAAACGCCTCTCTCGCCTGCAGGAGGAAAGACTGCCTTTCAGAGGCAGGGCACGCCACTGAGAAACTGTACGATAACAAGCAGGTCCCTTGGGTTGTCTGAAGAAGAAAAAAGAGGTCAGAGAGAAGCGGAAGAATAATTAAAGCAGTAATAAGTATTCCTCTTCAGAAGTGTCAGATTTGGAGAGAAAAAAAACACTGATTTATGGTCGTGTCTGGATGGTAACTCAAGATTTGCGAAAGCGTCGCGAGATGGTTGTTAGGCATTGACCACGAATGGGTAAAGTTTCCCTTCATTTAAAAAAAATTAGTTTTCTTAGGTTGATGCTCCCTAAAATGTCAGACCTATAATGACTTGTATCTGTTTGTCACTAAAAACTTGTTTTCACATTCCTCTACTGAAGGAGGAGATGTTTGTGCACTTCTCTGAAATCTGACATTCAAACATATCCCAGGCAAGCGTGATTAGGTATGTCAATAATGTGCAAACCAATGCTGTCTCAAATGGAAAACGCTACTGGGCGGGGCAACAACTTCGACACAACACACAAAGAAACCTGAAACCTCCGGTGCAGAGCGGACTGTCAGTACAACAGTATTTTTACATACTTGAATTTTTTTCTGGAGAAGGACTTTAAGGTAAGGATAGGTAGTCGGCAGCATAATCTAGAGTTGCCATCTAAACACGACCCTGATTTATGTCAACATGGCAACAGTGAGCCGTGGCAGAGGCCGGTCAATGGAACAACTCACCACATTGGTCAACACATAGAGTGAAGTGTACTGGCTGTAAACTACCGCCATCTTAGCTGCCTGAGCTGCTGAAAGAAGACGATGACTCCTGTCCCCAAGTAAAGACTGCTCCAAACAATCAGACACAAGACATTAGACAAGAAAATATACAAAGCCAACAATAGAAAAAAAATACACATATCATCGGTTGGACTTACCAAATCAATATCTGGATTAGTCCTAAAAGCGTGGAAGTCCTCATCGTTCATAGACACCAATATGTTGGCCAGTATGCCAAGAGAGGTTCCAATGCCCTACAATATACACAGACATGTATAGCAAAGGTTTATAACAGTGTGTAGACTGGGTTGTGCATGTTGACAAGCTCACAATATGGCAACTGTGATGACAATATTGGGGTTGTGGATTGAACCTTTTTATCAGGTTGAGGAAGTGTGTAGTAGCCGACCAGAGAGGCCCAGATTAGCTGCGCAGCCTCTAGCCACAGGCCTGGAACAGAGCACAAAACAGCCATGACATCAATGTATCAGCGCAAGAAGCGATTTTCTTTCATTCAGGAAATGGATCTTACCTAGCTTCTGCAAAATCATTCCACGTACTTGAACACTAACAGCCTGCACAAGAGCCCGGTCACTCTCAGAGCGGTACACCCAACAACCTGCATGAGAAAACAATAGATTACATCTTTTATTCAGCATGTAAAAAATTTAAGGCAATTAGAATAACAATAGCACGTACCTGTGGCCCCGCTATTGTTAATCAGACTGCTCAGTATGTATTCTGCCTTTTGTAGTTTGCCTGCAGGGAAGATAATTGTAATGTTTATCCAGCTCTGTATAACACAACAAAATATCAAAATTCTCTTTAATGACAATGTGTAATGATGACAAAGCCTTCTCACATATCCATGTTATGAGTATGCATCAACTAAAGAATGCCATTCTATTCAATATTAGATAAATGAAAAATACATAAATAAATTGACCTATGACATACATATATCCTGAAATAAATAAATAAGGTAATAAATATATAAATAAATGTAAATAGAAATATAAAAATGATCCAATATAAAATCAACATATGTTATCTCATATATTGATCAATTGATTTGATATGGCACATTTATATATTTATGTTTGATTTTTATTTGTTTCAGGGGACTTATTTCATAATGTCACATTTATTTATGTCTCTCTCTATTTATTTCCACTTCTTATCTTATATGTATTTCATAGGCAATTTTTATTTATTTATTGATGTGTTTATTGATGTATTTAATATGGAATGAAATGGCATTCCACAATGAACCACTATTATGTCCCAAAACAGTGATTAGCATGAAGTGTTACTCATCCGTTCACATTTATTGAGTGCCAGTAGCTCCCTAGCCTGGAAATCCAGACCCAAATCCGAAAGATTAAGGGTCTGGCATTGAGTAATGAAAATGGCCCAACTCGAGGGGCGGCACCAAGCATGCATTTGAAAATCTGAAACACTACGACCAATCACAACAATACACAGGGTGACGTATCCAGAGCCCCATACGCTTAGCTACCAGCGGAGCTAACTGGTAGATTAAACTGTTGTCATCTGTTTAGCTCGCCTCTGGCACGCCTATATCAGATACACCGATATGATTGGTGCAGCTCGGCAACAAGGCATAGTTAATGAACATCAATACTCAATGCCAGAGTGACTCGCTGAGCTAATTCAAATTGTGCTCTCGCGAGAACTCTGGATTTCCAGGGTAGTAGCTCCCCACAAAACTAAGAAAAGTAATGAAGTACGCTCAACGCCACACAGTACCAGAATTAATGTAGACTCTGGCCTGTCGTATGACCAGCTGGGGGGCCACGGGGGTGTCGGGGTGGCGTCTGTGGAGCAGCTTGGTGATCTTGAGCAGCCGCCTGGACTCGTCCGTCCAGTAGAGGAAGCGGTCGACCAGGAAGACCACCGCCAGTGCCGTGCGTGCCTCCTGAGCCGCGATGGAAGCCTTCAGAACAGCCTGGCAGCAGGGCAAACGTATTTAGTGAATATTTACTTTCAGTAACAGCACATATAAACCGTTACTTAGCTGTGTCAGTGTTACCAGTAGCGGAGAGAGGTGCTTGCTGATGAGGTCACTAAGGTTGGTCTTGTCTTTGGCATTAAGCGACTCTTTATACTGCCACTTCTCCGGCACAAAGGGCCACTTCATTTCCATTGCCTCCTGCAGGAGAGAGGCCAGTTCTGCACACAACAAGCCTACAGGGAACAAGTGGGATTTCGTCAATCCAATTAAAAGTGTGTGGCAGTGCAAAAAAGAAACTGGCCAAATAATAATAAATAAATAAAAACGGACAATACCTGATTAAACCGTTTTTGCAAAAGGGAATCGTTTTTTCTTAAAGCTCCACTAGAAACGTTTTATTGCTTTTTTTTCAACTTTTCTATCCTTCCTTTGGTACAGACGTGCTATACTGTATGTGGGCACTGGGCAAGGCAGAGGGACTGTGTTATACTGAGTTGAGAAGGAGGTTTATAATGAGTACTGCCCCAGCTTGCCCTACCGAAAAGCATTAGCAAAACAAAAGGAAATCCCCTCAAATTCATGGCAACTCCACGTTGGATTCACCGAGCATTTGTGCAGAATGCCTTTGTCCCTCATTCTCAACACAAACCAATATGTGTGGATCTTATGTAAGCGTAATTCCAAAACAAATCTCTTTACCCAAATCCCAATCCGACCTCCTGCCAGGCCCAGGAAAATTGAACAAATAGCACCATCTTGTGTCTGACCTGTGCAGCTCCAGTAGTTGTGCCTCTCTGCCTCCGTGGGCTGGGTGGACTGCTGAGCTGCTGCCGCTGCTCCGAGGCACTCGTCCAGTAAACCCCCCACCTCCTGGCTCTCCATTCTGGTCAACAGATGTTGTAGCTGTCGCCCTGGGATGAAAGGATGTCCTCTGTTCTTGGCCTCTTTACCCCCTGGTCTGCTCCTGTATTAAAGCTGTGCTAGGCACTTCATGTTTGGCGTTGTGGGGCAAAAATTCCATAATAATCTTTCAGCATACTGAGAGGCAAGTGGTCTGAGAGAAAACTAGACTTCTGCCCATCCTCTTGGCTCTGTTTTCAGGCTTTAGAAAATCTAGCCGGTGATGGGAAACTTTGGCCAATCACAGGACATTTCATGGAGGGTGAGCGTTCCTATTGGCTGTTCTGTGCATGCATTGCCTCTGCAAAAAAGTGGGGAGAGGGAGAGCTACAGGAACGAGGTCTCGTTCTACTTGAAATTCTGGGTTGCATCTGAAATCGCATACTCTGCACTACACTAGCACTAGTAAGCGTTACCACACTTTTGCGTAAATAAACAGTAGTGTGTATCTTTTCTGACGCACTAAGCTGTAATTTTCAACGTCACTTCCTGAGAGCCTCCTTGCCGTTGAAGACGCGTAACCATGGTAACCCCTGCCGACCTCAGCTCTAGCGGCATCGCCAGATAACGCTTAAATTACTGGAAGAGGGGAATACCTAGACCAACAGTCGTTTAAATATGTAGAAATGTCAATTACAGCGTTATTGACGTTACAGAGTATGTCTGTTATGAACCTTGTCGTTACTACCCGATGCATTGTGGGATATTTATGCCGGTGTAGTGTGCAGTATTGCTTACTGTAATATTTTACCGGAAATAGCATGCAATACGCGTACTATTGGTTTCATACTAAAAAATCTCACATTTTCTTTTAGCCTACTAAAGAGCATGTTAGTATGGAATTATGGAATTTTGGACACAGCCCTGGGGTATTTTATTTTCATTTTTTTTGCCTTCTACCTACTGTAGCTTTAAAGTGATCCAAGAAGGGGGATCCCGTGGAATGGCCACACTGCTGTTGAGAAAGGATTACACAATCAGATCTGTTTGTAAATTTCAAAACATGAGTGATTCAATCAATACAAAACACCATTTAAAAGAAATCTAATAAAGCAAATTCCTGTTTAAAAAAATAAATAAAAACCCATATATATGTACTAAGTAATGTCTTGTATTTGTAGCCTACACATTTGCTGATGTCCCTGTATTCTCCTGAAACCAGTGGTGTAGTCCACGTGATACACATTATACCCACTAAGAAAGCTCCAGGATTTCCATATATTGTGTTTTTCTTCTTCGCATAGGCTAAATAAAAAGGTATTTCCACGGTAAATTGGTGAATAAAAGTTATCCGAATGCAGGAAATGAAGTCTTTGGCGCTCAAAATAACTCTGGGGGAGGACACTCAGACCCCCCACTATGATATGCCCCCAAAGGCAGATTATGGCCTATATATATATATATATATATATATATATATATATATATATATATATATATATATATATATATATATATATATAGTACAGTATACCCGCTACAAAGCACTGCCTGAAACAATGTCCCAGGTAATGGGATTCATTTTATGGTCCTATAAGAGAGTTACAATGGGTCTATTTAAACGCCCTGAACATTTCAGTGAATGTGGCTGATTGCATGGACCTCTTACAGGACTGTATGGGTGTGGTTAGACTAAGTGATTGACGTCTTCCTGAGTCCCCTGTTGGTGTTGTTGCACCTGTTATGGCAGGACAAATGACACCTTTATCAATCTTATTGGTAGAAATAATGTATAACCATTACACGCTCCGGCCCACCTTCAACCTGACCAGAGTCTAATCAGCCAGAATAACTGGAAACACCTGTGTGGGTGTTCAGAGGCTTTAATAACAATGACTTTATAGTGAACCATAATTCCAGTTACTTCAATAAGTAGGAATATATTTCGAGACTTATCATATAGCTTTTATGTACACTCACTTGTCAAAGTTATGTAGGTGTACCATAAAGAGAACACACAATGTCATGGAGTATGATAAAGATGTAGCCTAAAATGTACGGATGTTACGATAAACACAAAGTATAGCTAGCTCCTGTAGCCTACTTTGACAGACTGACAGTGAAAACACAACTCCACAGATAACTCAACAGGAGTGGAAGTCAATGTTGTCATTTAAAATAACTCTTCCCTCTTAAACGTTGAGCTTACAAGACGATATTTCTCTTTTACTATGATGTCCGAATAATAACACATCGTTTCCATTAAACAATAATTAAACAGCAAGTATACCGTCTTTTAAGTTTGTCCTCATCTTCCTGGTAGGGCAGTCCTATGCGGTGCTGCCTTCAAATAATGTCGGAAATATTGCAATTCCAACTGGAGAGAGCTAGTTGCACGAGTCCTTGCCTATATATGTCTATGGTACTTGCACTCTTTAGTGATGAGGCGTGTGATTACGGAATTTGAGGTGTCAGTAAGGTAGCGTGTGTTGTACAATAACAATGAACCAAAATCAGTGTTTTGCCACTCACTTAGGCCCGCATGCCATGTCGTCCCCTGTGCAATATGAATTACGTGTGCAATAGTTCTGTGTTTTGTAAATAGGCCATGGATGTTTTTTTATTGCTTCTTATTTTTATATTTACTGTTTTTTCCTTTATTGCATATATTCGATTTGTAATTTAAACCTACTTATTTTTTATTATATTTCAATGTCACTTACGTTTTCTACTTACTTTTTTTCTTTTCTTTTATGGAGCCTCTTGGCATGTTGGTAAACATTTTCACACGTCTGTACTTCTTGAATTTTAGGGTTATCACTCACTTAGTCTCGATTGATTGCCATACCTATCTCCACAGCATTGCGGAGTGAGATCACTCACTTAATCCCGCATGACCTGAATGCAACGTGTGACGTTATAATGGCAGCAAACCCCATTCCAAAAAAGAAAATTCACCTAATAAACAGCAATGCAACATATATTTTCTATATTTGTCATGCCGTGTTGTACAATCAATCAATTAATGAATTAATTGATTGATTAACAAATGGATGCATTCCCTATTCTACCACTGCAGCAGAGCTCTGCCTCTTGTTTAGCCTACTGAAATAAAAACATATTAAAAAAAATTCCGAAATGTATGAGGTGTATGTGAAGGCAGCACAAACCTGGAAGTATGGACATGCGTGAGGTTATAAAGAAATGATTGATAGTTGACAAGAGGCATTAATATTGCAGAGCAGCAACCACTATATGCTGGATTGTTGTGGATGGTGTGTAATGATGCGTAAGCAGCACACACAACAAAGCGCGTGCAGCCTGTGGTGTTGCTGTGCTCCTACCAATAGGCGGGACTGTGGCTCTGCAGTTGGACTGTGAGCTGCACAGCTGGAACATGAACATACGGCTGGCACGCGGTCCAGCTGCGGCCAGATGACTGCGCATCAAACTGCTTCTCCTACACCAACACACATCACATCCACAAGTTGCTTCCGAGCGCGCCACGAGATGACTTGTGCGCACTGTAGGGTTAATGTGCCGTAAAAAAAACAACCCGCAGAGCTCATTCAGAGAAACGCCAGAACCAACTCCGAAGAGGGATCCGAGTGCATATCTTCTGATGAGTTTTTTGGGGGTTCCATCGTCGGCGCCTGTGTCCCTCCGCAGGACCCTGGTGTTCCCATTCCTTAGCCAAACAGGCGTTTTAAGTGTGATGTAACGCTTTTCATCTCAGCAGCTCACTCCACAACTGTTATCACTGTCGCCTCCTCTCCCAGAGCATGGGACCCTTCAAATTCTAAAAGGTAAGAAATGTGTCATAACGTGCATATTAGTAAGCTGAAGCTAGACAGTTTTACGCATGGTGGGTTTCAGATGTCTTTCTTTTCTCGTCTGCTCAGGCACTTAGCCTACAGTATATTTAGAAGAAACCCGTCAAAGGGTAATGTGGCGTGCCTGTCTTACACTTTCACTCATGTAACCTACTATATCAAGTGATCAACGAGTGTAAGTGTGTATTGTTGTATTGCAACAGTAGATAAGACTCATGCAAGGACTTCTTGCACCATCAGCCACAGCAAAGTCAGAATTTCATGTTGACTCATTAGGGAGTCATGAGTGCGCTTTGTACTTTATGTTGGAAGTAAAGTACCCACAGCTGTTGTGCTCAGACTTGCAGGAGACAGAAGTTGCATCCAACATCTGTCCATTATATCTGCTAGCAGAACCAATGCAAAAGATGGGTCATTGCACTGTTATTTTCAGGAAGAGGCGCATGAGTAGAGGAGGGTGGAGGAACGCCTGTTCCTAAAATTAGACTGAGGGAGCGGCAGGATCTTTATCTTGCTTGACTGGGATGTGAACGATGATAAACAAAAGCATGCTGGCATGCAACGTTATGGCTTGAGCCATCTGGGAAGAGGAAGGGGGGGTGGAGATGGAAGTTATCTTGCTGAGGTATCCATCAAATGGCACTGACACTAGAGCCCTGGTAGCTCAGCTAATAACCAGTAAACACCTGATGAGATTTGGCCATAACTGGAGAGTAAAAGCCTGGGGACTACGTCCCAGCTCACTGTGACTCAGCCGTGGCTGCTGAATTAAACAAGCGAGAGGTCAGACGCACCTCGCTCCCTTTACTTTCCTTCAGTCAGCCAACTCATTACGAGGCTGCAGCTGTCTGACTGCAGTGATTCAAGGTGATTTTCTCCCACCACCCTCACAGCAGTGGGGATTACTAGGCATCCTTAAGTGCTGATTACTTTCTCTGCAATGTCTTTGCTTGTACTTCACCCCTGCCTTATCCACCCATGCTGTGATGTCAGAGCAGAGGGATTTGACTTGGAAGCTGTGACCAGCTGCCTCTCTGGACGTTTGAAAGTCTTAGCAGCTGTAGTTTTGCAGCCCATCACATCCTTGTGGGAGGGGAAAAAAAGCCACTTCAGTGTTTTTCAACGTTGCTGATCTGGCCGGAGCTGCGTGCCGCTGATTAACCGCTCCTTTTTTGAATATTGGACAAGTTCGCTTTGTGTGCACTTGTTCATCCACATCATCTGATTAAGAGGATGCAAATGTGGCAGCCATCCAAAGCAGCAGCCATCATATATTACAGGCAAATGTGTCACCAAAGCACAAATCAATACAACAGTTAGTCCAAAGTCCATTTTATCAGGCCGTAGCTTATTTGGTTAGCAGTTACTTTAAGGTAACCTCTGATCTCACGTACTAACGGGTGAATTGGTGCTAGAAAAAGAAAAAGAAAGGATTTCATGGATTAAGAGCAGTTTCAGCATTAAATCAAGTAGACAAGATTTTAAAAAACAACTCCTGCATCTCTATTTCTCCTTTCTCTCCTTCGCGGCCGCAGTGCAATTACTTAAGGCCTCTGGAGCGGCCACCCTTGATATTTAGCATCACTCCCAGCCACCTCAACCTGCAGCAGTGTTGCACTTATCATGAAAGCCAGCCATAATTGGATCCATTCTGCAGGGCTGTGCTTTATGCCAAAGAGACCAAGAGCAACACATTTGGGAGGAGAAGCAAGGCAGAACAGAGTGACATAGTGAGGATGAGAAACAAAACTCAATCAACACGGGAGAAAAAGCAAGCAACAAAAGAAAAATAATTACAGCGAGCAGACGCGTGTGCTGAATGTTCGCCGTCATTGGCGCGTACAGTCTAATGCACTTTCTGCGTCGGCTCGCTTCCCTATCTCACTTTTCATCAGCTAATCCCATCTAGTGCTCCACAGTCCCTGTGATACACACTCCTAGTCACCTGTATCAACCTTTCCCACCTCACCTGTTTCACATTCACATCAAGCATTAGATCAAGTGACAACAGGAAGTTACTCAATAACTGCACAAAAGTTTTCTCCTGATCTAGTTGTTGGTAGGGCTGGGTATTGTATGAAAAATTGCGATACCGGTACCAATACCAATACAGTGTTTGTTGATACCGGATCCTGAACGATACCTTTTTCGATACCAATTTTATAAAATCCACTTTAACAAAAAGAAATTACAACATTACGCATTACAGGACAAATCTTTTTATTTCTTTTTCAGCTCCTACTATGTGTGCGTAACGTAAACTTTTTCCTGTCTGCCTTTACAGCGTGTAACGTTTGACAGCCAATCACAATCATAATTAGATCTTGGTAGAAGCATGCTGCGTGCTTATTGGCTCACTGACTCTGATGAGATTTGCTCCTTAGGTATTGAAATTTGGCATTGAATGACGCGCCTTTTTTCGATACTTGATACTAAGGAGGCAATTCGATCTGTGCCTAAAAAAGTATCGAATTCGGCACCCAGCCCTAATTGTTGGGAGTTTTTTCAAACTGATTTAAACACCAGAAAAGAGAATTTACAGACACGCATAGGCAGAGGAGCTGGATCCTACAACTATGTTCATAAATTAGAGCTGCACAATATATCGTTTCTTTATCATCACCGCGATATCAACTTGTGCAATAAACACATTCCACACTCCAACATATCCTCTCTTTTTTTAGTTGAAAGAGAATAGGAGTAGAAAACTGCGCTTTAAAATGCAGCTGTCATTCTTTTTTAGTGCTGCCTTTTATATTCAATTCAACGTTCAATAAAAAATGATTCCCTTTTGTTTGTTTTAAATTCAACAAGCAATTTGTTGTATTTTAGCAGAATACTGAAAGCAGTAGAGCTGAGAACACATTTATCACGAGGTATATCATTATCGCGATATTCAACGTTATCGCATATCACCTATTTTCCTCATACCGTGCAGCCCTACAACAAATGATCTAATTGTGAGTGGATGTGACTTCTCTTAATGCAAACAGGTTCACTTTTAAACATCCCCCAATGGTTGATTCCAGAATAAGAGGCCTAGTCATCTCTACTCTTTCTCTGTCCCTCGGTGGATCTTTCTGTTCCACAGTCACCTCTTCAGTTCCCGTTAAAGGGCACAGACCATGTAAAATCTCAGTATGTCAATGCACCTCACCTTTAAAGGCATGGCTAGAATGCAAACACAGAATAGTGGGAGACATAGGAGGGGAAGGTAGCTGTTGAGGGAAAGTGTTGGACCTGAAGAGCTATAAATCAAGCTGTGGCTGGAATTAAATCAGTCAGGGGGAAACGCAGTAGTGGATCAGGCTGGTGGGAGGGCGGATCGAAACTCCCTCGCTGCTGTATCTAAGCTAGTGGAGTGATTACTTAAGGCAGTGAATTAGCAGTGATGGTGATTGCATGGCTGTGATTAGTTAAGGTTTCAGTTGACTGGCATCATTCTGTGCTACAGGTGTTAGGCGTGCCTCACTTTCAGAAGGGGAATCCGATTTGTTTTTGAGAACGCCTGTGGTTTACTGCACCTGCAATCAAAAATGTGCATTCATTTCTTTACTTTTGTTCTCATCAGTCTGTTTGCAGCCTGTAATCTCCCACACTCTTTACCTACATGTGCAATAATGAATGCTGCAGTAAACTGTGGTGTTTGTGGTAGGCTATAGACTGGTCTACTCAGGGATGCAAGCTGTTTTAGGGAGATAGATATAAACAGGAACTAGCCAAGGCTAACGGTGTTAGAGAAAGCCTGCAGGGGGAATGAAGAGGCTGGCTGTGTGAATGAATGCGAAACTCCTAGCATACACACATAACATGAAACTAGTTCATGAATGCTGTTTAAAACCACCGTATAGCTCAGCGAACACCACCCTGACAGGAAGGAGGAAATGAAGCAGATAAACAGGGCAAAGAACAAATTACTCTATAGAGATGTACAGTATGTGCCCTGCTCTGCAAAACACACACACACACACACACACACACACACACACACACACACACACACACACACACACACACACACACACACACACACACACACACACACACACACACACACTTCTTAGAAAAGCTGAATTATGAAAATGGAAGGATTCCAGCATAACTAGGTGCCATAGCCCAACCAACTTGCTGAGAGTTAGATGGGAAGATCGATACAACTCATAAAAAAATCTCTAAATGTACTCTGGCTGTAAAGTCAAGCCAGCAGCTGTTATCTTAGCTTCAAAACAAGTTCACCAGGCAACCAGTGGAGACTCCAGGACGTTACTGGTCCCAAGCCAAGCATTGTTTAGCACTTCTGTATTAATTAACCATACCAGGGATAATATGTCATCTGGTATAGAGGTGCTGGCAGGTTTGTCTTTATGCTAAGCTAACTGGCTGCTGGCTGTAGCTACATATTTACAGTACAGGCATGAGAGTGGTATTCATCTTTTTATCTGACTCTAGACAAGAAAGCAAATATGCTGTATTTCCCAAAATATCAAACTTTAAGGCTTAAAAAAGCTAGCATAGCCATGGGGTCCGTTTCAGGAAGGAGGTTTAACAAACTCTGAGTCTAACCCTGTTTTCGGTTCCAGAACAGCTGATTTGAGTTGGTTCAATCAACTCGGAGTAGGTTGACTCAGAGCTAAGCGTGTGCACCACCACAATAAAAAGGCTGCATCAATAGAGCCATGATACTACGATTCACCATGGCAACAACCACAAACAAACTGGTCGGCGGAAATACTCATGCACACATGCAGCGAGTTTGAACATTTATTTTGTTAAAAAAAAGCAACATAGTGGCTGCTGCAAAAGAGAGAGAATTGGTGTGGGAGAAAATTGCTGCTCAGGTAAGCATTGACAGTGTATTAATTTCATATTTAATCACAGGTAACCTATAATGTTACTGGTGAAAACTGGAATGGTATTACACCTATAATTTCATTTAGGTGCAATCCTGTGGGCAAAAAAGTAAGATACTACTAATCCCATTCTGAGGCTGCAGCACCATGATTATTAACAGAAATATAATTTATAATCATTTAATTCTTTTTAATGGCTATTACTGGTTTGTGTCCAGGGAACTCTACAAAAACGCTCTACATATTTACTGAACAGGCATGAGAGTGGTATCCTAGCTTCTATCCTATCATCTAGCTCTCTGCAAGAATGCAAATAATCATATTTCCCCAAATGTCAAACTATTGCTTTCATTTGTGGAACTCATACATTTTCCCAGAAATCATACGATTTTATCCTCCGTAAATCTGAGATCTAGTAAATGCATTCTTCTTGCAACATGCAAATATTTCAGATTGCTGTACTGTCATTACATGGAATATGTTTGCCCCAGATGAATCACTCTGTAACATCAGGAAGTGATGTTCCTGACATCAGCATTGCAGAAAAGCAGAAAATGACTCCTGACCTTTGCATGTTGTGAAATTACTAGACGGTTGGCAGAAGCCACTTGGGCATTCACTGTGAGAAACAGACTCTAATCTATTGCAAAGAATGATGTGTCAAGTTTGGTCTTTCACACAATGTGCCATATGGCCTCAGCCTTCAGTCATCACACGGCGAGATGGAAGTTATGTGTGTGTCAGGGAGAGAAGTGACAAGAAGAACCTGTAATATAGAGAGGAAACATGTGTAAGCAAAAACTGTATCTAACAGTAATGTGTTCAGTTACATGAGATTGTTTTTAACACGTTAAAGAAGACAAAAAAAAGGGTGAGCACGCAGAAATATACTTGCCACATTTCACACACGCATACCAACAACACCCTTCCGGTATTTGTTATGAGGCAAACTTTCGCATCTGGTAAAAAGGAAAGAAGTTTGAGCAGGAAGCCTCAAAACAAAGCAGTAAAAACAATGTGACACATTGATACAGTGCCCTTTCTGTCTCACACAGGACACTTTTCATTTGAAGTCAGAAAGTTGAGATGTGGGATATGAGAGTGTGCCAGATGTGAAACAGGATGCGTGACTTTTTTTCGTTTTGGAGAATGTCATAAAACATTACACTCTAGCAGCTGCTATGTCCAAGCAACACATTGTGAAATGTGCATATTTTCATATGAAAAAGTGCTGCTTGCCTCCTTCACATATATATTTAGCTTTTGAGAGAGATTCAAGTTGCATTTGTTTTCTTACTCCTGTGTTTTCCATCGTGACTCTCCCTCCCTATTTGATATTTTGCCCTCTTCAGCCAACAATCTCTTTCCATGTTAGACTGGGCTGAAGAGAGGTTGAGCACCCTCTCTTCCTGCCTCCCTTTATCTCCCATTCCTCCTCTCCTCCCTCCGTGTCACCCCCCCCGCTCCTCCGTCCCTAAGGAGCAACTGTAGCTGCTAATCTCAGTTCGCAGCCGGTGCGCCCCCACCGATGTGGCATTCAGTGTGTCCAGGGAAAAGGAAACGTTTCCCTTCCTGCTCTCAGTACCCTGCAGTCTGTAAATAGAGCCTGTCAACAGCTGCTCTGTAGGCCCCTCTGGAGAACTAAATCTGTCCCATCATGCACCCTTGCTACAACTTCCTGAAACAAACTAGGTGGTGTTAGGCAAGAGATATGGGTGGTGTGTGTATAACATGAAGAAGTGGTGTGTTTTTCAGTCTTGTAATATGATCCACATGGCGTCACCAGGTTGAAAATGACATAAAGCTCTAAAATGCAGATTACTGGCTCTCACTTTCCAAACTTGGGTTAAAGTTACAGTAAATAAATGATCATATTCATTTGAGACATAAGATTTTTTTTTTATGGTTACCACATATAAACAAGTGTCTTCCACTACTAACCCATAAACTACATTTACTCTGTGCCACCAGGATGGGTTTGTTCTAAGGCTAAAGCGTTTTTAGTTGTGGCATGATGAAAGGATGGAAAACTGACCTCTAATTAAAGTATGTAACATGCTTAAATTACATACTTAAACTACACAACAAACAGTTATTTTAACCTTAATCATGATATTATTCTAAACCTTACCAAGTAGTTTTGTTTTAATTCAGGTTTAACGTTAACCACGTGTTGAAAACAGCGACCGTTTCACCAAGTGTACTGGTCAGAAAATTAAAAAAACTGGAGTATATGTTTCCCTTGAAACATAATTGAAAACGCAGTTTGATGTATTGGAATGTCATTTTTAGGGACAGGGTTGTATATTGAGGTCTTAACAAGACTTGTAGCTCTGTTAACGCTGTGCTTGGGCCCAGTGGTGATCAATGCTAACGTCTGCATGCTAACACGCTCACAGTGCTATCATGCTGATGTTTAGCAGGTAATGTGTTTATCATGTTCACTATCTTGTTTCAGTGTGTATTTTGTAGGTTTTTGGTCATAAACCAAAGGATTGGATACATAGTTTTGACCTAATGGTGACTCTAGATGACAAAGTCAGTGCATCATGTTAGTCGTGTGGCTAAAATGCTGGAGATAGAACCTTTTAACATGTTTGTGTGTAAGGCAGAATGAACAGTGCCGGCCTTATAGCTAACCAGAGTGAATAAATGCATGCACATCTTTTACCTCAGGACCATTATCCATGAAAACATCAATCAAACTTGTTTTACCCAAATGCCAGTGGGGAGGGAATGAAACTGAATCAATGGCTGTATGGAGACTGTGCATCAGCTCTGCGTATTTACTAGCATGGAAATGAGCCCATTATGGGAATATCAATAGCAGGATGGATATCATTATCTGTGTGTCTGTCAGTGTTTGATCATCAATCAGTGCAAGTGTCAATTCCAAGACATAAAAAGATGTTGAAGATTTATGCAGCCAGTTTCCTTCTACTGAGTGGGCTTTGTAAGAAGGCATACTTAGCATAGCCTGATGTGATTTAGGCAGGGAAAATGAATCTATAAACACCCTAATTTACTCCATTGCATAGAAAATGTATACGCACTTTTAGGAACTGCAGATAAAGCATTAAATTCATATTGTATTTTACTTTTTACAAGTGAAAAATGTGTGGGTGTGCCACAGGTCAGCCCGATCTGCTAGAAATAACGTTTCCATACAACAAAACTGCATTCTCAGGAAACATTCATTTTCTACATAACACATTTTATTTCTTATTACAAATATGTTTCTAATCAAAGTCCGTGAAAACCCATGTAGAGATAAGGATGTGGTAGATAGATGGGTCAAACAAACACACTTTCATCCAAGAGACAGCTGTGTGAAACCAAACGTTAGCGTTGACTTGTTTATGCACCATACTTAACTAGCATCACATACTTAACTTAAATTATGTAACCAAAGTACTTATTTTTACCAATCATCTCAAGTAGTTTTGTGTAAATTCACAACTGGAAAATACGTTTCCCTTAACCATAATTGAGAATGGACTTTCATTGTTTGGGAACGTCATTTTTTAGGAGACAGGGTTGCACAGGTATTATGAAGTGGTGAACAGTTTTCATGTTTTATGGCTATAAAAGTGAGAATGAGAAGGACGGCAGTGAGAAGGTGTCTTTCCGTGTCAAGCCGGAGGATCTGACATTTTCAGTGCCCACGAAACCAGCAGCACACTACAGATTCCGCATTGCCAGGATTGACCAGGCACCCTTCAGCTTCCCTTTATCCCCGCTGCGCCCCAACCCACTCCTAATCTGCCTGATCTATGGCCCTGGATCGTCGCCAGGCAACCAAGGATGACACCAAAAGCTCTCACAGCGTGCGCTACCTAACAATCAATTTACCTCTTTACGGTAATAGAAACATGATCAGAAATCATGTGGGGAAAGTACTTAAAGAATTGCAGAAAAGGCAGAAGGGGGGAGGCTGTTAAGGATAAATCAGTCTCTGAATCCTCAAAGCACAGACAGACTTGGTCTGTGGCTTGCAACAAAGAGCTCTTGTCAGCGGGATGATGAATGGATAGTAAGACAGTATCATCATCAGCCTGTGCCGCAGTGCCAGAATAGACTGTGTTAAAAGCAGGTTCACCCTTTGCACAGGTGTCACTGTAACCCATCCTTCCAGATGTCCTTACATCTGCCGCTCGAGGACAGACTGTTCTGAACTGAAAAGCAAAAAAATGCAGAAACGAAAACGTTCATTTCAGCACAGATCTGGATGGCTTTTATTAATAATGGCTCATGGTGTGTGGCAATAATACACTCTAGGGCCCCTTCCCTTCTGATTATATTCATGACATGTGAGCAGTGGTGTCTGTTTTTTTCTTTTTATTCAGATGTCACAGGTCTGGTTGTGTTTTTTCTTTGAGGTTTCAGACATACAACACTGCTCTATGGCTCAGAGACGTATTTCCTGTGGTGACCTTAGCATCTTCACATTAACTTTCATGTCTAACGATAGCTATATATATATATATATATATATATATATATATATATATATATATATATATATATATATTTATATATTTATATATATATATTTATATTTATATATATATATATATATATTTATATATATATATTTATATATATATATTTATATATATATATATATATATATATATATATATATATATATATATATATATATATAAATATATATATATATGCAGTGTGCGGGTGTGAAAAAAGTAAAGGGGGGGATGTTTTTTGATCATGCACAACAAAACAAAACAAAACATGCAAGAATGAAATCCCCCTTTCAGTACCATGGATATAGTGCCACTCGGCCAGCCATGCCAAAACACCTATTTATGAACTTCAATATCCAATGGAAAATAAAAAATAGCACAACGTGGTGTCAACATAAAACACAGCGCTTTCACTTTCACTTTGCTGCGAAAACAAAAATACTTTCACTCAGGAAACGCTCGTTGATTCCTCGGGAGTGTTTTAATCCAAATCTGATCTTTTCCTAAACCTAACGAGTCATTTTGGTGCCTAAACTCAAGTCAACGCTGCATGACGCTCACTTTTTCTGGCTTAACTCCACTACCATGGCCCCAGGAAAGGACCGTCATCTGGCGATTTCATCGTTCTATGGCACTATAGACTGTTCAAGTTACAGCGCTTTACTTATAGCCTATGGTCTGTTGGTGAAGTAGCATTGATCACCTTGAGGGGGGAGATACATTTTGTCCACACGGGGGATAAAAATAATTAAGCAAAGGTAGGGTAGACCAGAAAGGGGAAAATCCCACGCATCACCCCGGAAAATCATATTTTATATATATATATATATATATATAAATATAAATGTATATATTTAACAGCACATCATTTTGATTGTGGTCCTGTGGTCTGTAATTTCTTTACACTTTCTCTCTCCATAATCTGACCCCGTTCTTTATAAAGGCACAGATTTGAGGTTCAGTATTTCCCTCTTTCCTCGTCATTTCACTCTCGCTGTATGACTGATGATTGAAGCTTTAGGGCTATACTTCCCTCTCCTTCTCCATTTTCTCTTTTCCCTCCATCCCTGTAGAAATGTGCGAATGTGTGTAGCCGAGACAACTCGTGAAGCCTGTAATTGAGTGTGTCCGCCCACCGCGTTGCAGCAGAGACAGCGCAGGGGAAGGCTTCATTGTGTCAGGCACAATGGATACATACACACTCATAGAACCACAACATTAAACGGCCATTAGTCAATCCAGCAGCGTGCTATGTTGTGGATTATGTGGCCTAACTTTGTCACTCGAGCATAACCTCAGCGTTACCTTCACGCATATCAGCAACACACCAAAATATCCAGTGGCTTCTTTTATCTCCTATTTCATACCAAGATCAAGCAGCAACCGTTATAGGAGATTGGATTAGTGTATTTGACTGTTTCAGACTCAATATACTCATCCAGGAGTATAGAGTAAATAGATGCCCTGGGTTACTTCTACTTCTCTAGGTAAAATCATGTATTTTGTGCATTTGTGTAGATGAGCAGTAGGATGAGGTTGCCATGGTTCCCTGCTGCGAGGACTTATTCAATCAACAAGAAAACTACAAGTACACATTTCTTTCTTAACTCATTTCTGCAACACATGTATGACACAATGCCATCATGCATGTCCAAATATTTGACTATTATATGACTTTAATACTTTGCTTGCAGTGTGTTCTGGTTGTACACAACAAACTGCATTGGAGCCTGTCAAGGACAGATAATAAATTGTGTTTTCCTGTTTATTGTGTTTGTGGCTTTTTATTAATTTTCCTTTAGCACTCCACATTGAAGTCAAAGCAGGCTAAACTGTCTACATATTCTGCCATCAATATTATGTTGTTGGTATTCTAAATCTAAATTCAGTGCAACATGTTAACCATCCAACACATTCTTACTCCCAACTCGCACATATGGCTGTGTGGTCAGGACCGCAACTAAACTACTTGGTTAAGTTTAGGCAACTAAACTACTTGGTTAAGTTTAGGCAACTAAACTACTTGGTTAGTTTTAGGCAACTAAACTACTTGGTTAGGTTTAGACAAATAATCTACTTGGTTAGGTATAGGCAACTAAACTTCTTGGTTAGGTTCTGACAAATAAACTTAGGTCTAGGAAAAGACCCTGGGTATGATTGTTAAGTAACTTAAGTTGCGTTTGCAAGTTTGAATACATCAGTGTTGACTTTCGGTCTCACACGGGACATAAACAACAGTCTCCTGGGTGAAAGTCCTTGTTACTAACCGATCTGTACTGGAAATTAACCAATTTGTTTTGAACCTATCTCCTGACCAATGGGCTATCCTGGCCCTAACCATTTGAGGTCAATGCCTAACCGAATCTATCTTTGCACATGCGTAAAACAAATGCGCTTTCCGGTACGGATCGAGCAGTGACCGTCCTTTTCATCCACCCCGACCTCCCCCCTATGCAGACTTTTTTGCTATTTACAATAAGTCACCTGACTTCATCCTTAGAGGCAGCCCTGCACGTGCCTTATGACATATGTAGACAGTTCAGCGTGCTTTGACCTCAATATGGCTTAAAAAAAACGTACTTATCAGATCAAAATGACTCATTACGAGTCAGAGCTGTTGCATAACTCCTGGTAAATAAAACATTTTCACATCAACTTTTGGGCTAGGTATTGAATCTCAATACTTTTTGAGCACTGACCAAAATGTATCTGCGGTTTTAATTATCAAAAGGTGTACCGAGTTAGCATTGAACACATATTTTTGATCAGATATTTCCTGATGAGTCATAGCTCATCTTGTTACAAGTCATAACTTCTCCAAATGTATGCTTTATGGCTGCTTGCGTTCACATAAGAGAGCCACAGTGTATTGTTTTTGTAATCACTTCTCAGTCATGGTGAGACATTTAAACTCTCCGCTGAAAGCTGGACCAATTATATTGTGCTCCGTCAAGTCGAACACGTTTCAGTCAGTGTTGTAATGTAACAAAGTACAAATACTTTGTCACTGTACTTAGGTAGAATTTTCACGTATCTGTACTTTACTTCGTTATTTATATTTAAGAAAACTTACTTTTACTCCACTACATTTCCTAAATGAAATGTATACTTTTACTACACTACATTTCCCCTAAGCATCTTAGTTACTCGTTACTACAAAATAAAATCAGAAGAAATGTGTTACACTGGAAAAAATCAGGTTTAGCCAATCATTGGTCCTAGATTGCAAGTTAATGCATGCGGCATTCCACTTGGTGACATAATGCCCGTTTGTTGCCAAGCGGCAAAAAAAATAATAACATAGGCCAAAACTAAAGAAAAAGAGGAGGAAGCATAATAACTGATAGCGTCATGGAAGCACCTGCTGCAGGCTCTGCCGCCATGGTAACCAGACAATGACCACCGCGACGACAGTGGTGATGAAGATAACTTAACACATTTTTGGCCATAAAGTTCACAACCAAGTTTTTTTTAACTTTTACTTTTACTTCTAATACTTAAGTACATTTAATATCAGAAAATTACTTTTGATACTTAAGTACAGTATAGTAATTTCAAGTAATATTCTAAAAGATGACTTTAACTTCCACCAAAGTCATTTTCTGGTAAGATACTTGTACTTTTACTCAAGTATCGCTTTCAAGTACTTGTTTCAGTGCAGGATTGCAGATTGACAACTTGAATTTGTTGGGTCATATCAGTTATTGACTGGCAGATATCCCCATTCAATTCACCAGTTTTAAATGTATGGTAAACACTCACTGGTTATACTGTATCTCTGCAGTGTGAAGTAGGATGCAAAATAACCGACCACACAACTATTCCAAACACGCAGCAACTATGAATTTAATTTTCTCTCTCTGTGCTTCGCACAGCAATTACTCCGTTTTGCTCGCCTTTGATCTCTTCTTTTCATCTTCTTTTGTGTTCAGTGAGAGGCACGAGAGTCAAACCGGAGAGAGAGCGAAACGAGGGGAAAAGCACAGAGGAAAGGAACGATGGAGTCCATATTATCGGAGCAGTCGGCCGCGGTGGACGAGCTGGTGGAAGCGAGCATCCAAGCCTTCGGTTGGTCATTTTACACACTGTTTCTTTGAAATAGAGAATTACATTTATTTCAAAGTGAGTCAATAAAAAGAAGAACTGTTGCATTATGTTTTATGTAAATCATTTGGAATCTATGTCTTCTGTCGAAATGTTTCAGACATTTCAGACAACAACTCACACTGACTACCAAAATAGATACACACTAATTGATATCAGGTGATGGTGAGTGACATCCTATTTTCTTCTCATAGATGAGAGCGGCACTTTGAAGGATGCTTCCTTGGTCCGCATGTTTCTCATGATGCACCCTTGGTATATCCCTTCGACCGACTTGGCTAAGAAGCTAGTGCTCAAGTATCCTTCAACCTTGTTTTCTACTACCTCAGACATGTATTCTTTGGTGTTCGTCTACAATATTACTCTGACTGAAAAATGGATTCAATGCCAGATCTGTTGTTGTTGTTTATCTTTTTTTCCTTTCTCCTAAGTCTGTTGAATTTGAATGGGATTTAAACGAGTTTATTATAGTCTGAAAAGGGGAATTTGAAGCAAAGTTGCACCTTGACTTTTAGATAAGATCTCAAGAGGAGAGCAGCACTGCTGAGCGTCGAACAAGAATATGCCACCTGGTCAAGTAATAAACTTATTCATTCTTTTACCCCCTTCTGGTGTAATTCCTCTCTGAACTTTGGTCTGCTGACCAAAGTTCAGCAGTCCTGTATTTCTATCATCATGTAAAGCAACTAAATCAAGGTCTTAAACTTAGTGTCACATTATTGTGTAGATGTAAACAAGTCTATGTCCCTTGCACTGTTTTCCATCCTTTTCATCTCTTTGTTGTGCCTTCCAGGTACTGGATCTCTGAGTTTCCAGCAGAGTTCAATCTGAGCCCGGAGCTGGCCGACCAGATCAAAGACTTTAAAGACCTCTTGACCACCGAGGGCAACGAGAGCCAGAGTCGGCTCATTGACCTCGACAGTGTGTGAGTGAACTGGCTGCTGAAAGCTGTACCATGTTGTTGACAGTGTGAATGAATGTCTCTGTCTGTGGGTGTTTATGTCAGCGTGCCCTTTTATTGCCTGTGTTATCAGTATGCAGGGTCAATGACCTCCTATTCCAATAAAAGACATTTCTGTGTGACCTCAACTTCCCTTTACAAGGACACTTAAAGAGCACATTTGTGACTTTTCCTTTCTAGAAATAAATTCTGCGTGTGTTGAAAAAGTTTGATAGTTTTTAGTAGGGCTGGGGGATATGGAGAAAATCAAGTATCACAATATTTTTTACCAAATATCTCGATATCGAAACAATATTGTAGGGTTGACTATTGGTGCTTTCACAAAATATTTACACAATGAGATTTTTGTCCTCCACGCAGAGCTTTCGCCATAGCCTACGTAAGTGGCCTGAAGTTTATACTTGCGCGTTGGTGTGTGCGTTGATCTCTTTAAGAGAATAGCAGGGCCGGCATGTGTGTATGCGTAGGGAGTGTGTGGTAGAGCGAGTGAGAGAGTGACGGCGATTAGCTTCGGAGTGAGTAGCGACTCTAGAGTCATAGTGAGAGAAACAAAGTGTCTCCCCTGTTCTTTCTGACCACGGTGGGGAATCTGTAGCAGGAAAAGTTAACCTCCTTGATTTCATGTTGTTTATGGAGAAGGAGAACCAGGAAATGAGTCGGGGGAAATGCAACGCTACCAAGCCACGGCCGAGCGATGCGTACCTACGTATGTAGCCACGGCCAGTGGTGTAGTCTACGTGATATGCAGGTATACGCAGTATACCCACTAAGAAAGCCCCAGGATTTCCATATACCCACTTAAAAATGCCCAATGACACGCAACAACATACTTTCCATTATATTTTTGATATATTTTGAATTGTCATCTGTGTTTTTTCTTCTTCACATAGGCTAAATAAAGGGATTCCCACCTTAAATTGGTACATAAAAGTGTATCCGAATACATGAAAATGACGTTGTTGATGCTCAAAACTTCCCTGGTGGGGAGGACACCCAGACCCCCCACTATGACATGGCCCACCCCTCCCCCAAAGGCAGATTCTGGCTAATATATACAGTACAGTATACCCACTACAATACATTAGACTACACCACTGGCCACGGCATAGATTTAACGCAGAAGCATAAATCACTCTTAAGCGGGTAAAGGCAAATAATAAAATACAAGTAATAAAAAAAAAAAAGCTAGAACAGTCTGGTAAGTTCAGAAAATTACATCTCTTTACTGTAATGCAGCCTGTAAAACCAGGAAAAGATTACACTTATACCATATTACGATTTCCAAAATCTAAGACGATATCGAATCCTTTCATTAAATATTCTTTCTCGTCTCTCTCAGGCCGTCGTATAAATGGAAGCGGCAGGTGACTCAGCGTGTCCCATCAGTGTCCAAAAAGAGGAAGATGTCCCTGCTGTTTGACCACCTTGATTCCTGTGAACTGGCTGAACACCTGACCTACCTGGAGTACAAATCCTTCTGCAAGATCCTGGTCAGTTTGCCCACAATCTAATGTTTACAGCTCCTAATTTCTTTGAATGCTCTAGTAATTTCACCTGCTGCTGGCTCGATAGTTGCTTAGCAATTGCGGTTGAAATCCACTTTAACTGGCAGTAATTATATTTGTTTTCTGGAAACATTTTGCTCTTTGAGTGTTATTTTGGGAAGCAAAGGCAATGACTGGGTGTGTGCTGATTTAAATGCATGATTATAATTTATTCAAGTGTGATGGTGCTGGTGGCAGGATGGGGGCAGTGGGAGTGATTTGTCTTGGCTTTGTCTTTGTGTCTCTTCTAAAAGATATTCTGGCTCAATATAAAACAAAATAAGTATATATAAATATAAATATAGGGCAGCCTATAATGATACTTTTCTGCATTTAGACTACTGTAGGTGAAAGCAAATCTGTCTTCTTTTATATTTCCCAGAATAAAGATGGGCTGTAAATTAGCCAGTCGACTGCTTTGTTATCCACATTGCTGCCTTCAAGGACTAGTTCAACAATTTGATAAATACACTTCCATAGGTAAATCCTTTGGACAGAGCCAAGAAATAGTAAGGCACAGAACTCCCTGTAAAACAGTAAATTGTTGGTTTTACACGTTTGTGTCTATACAGACTTTCCAGTCTTTATGCTAAGCTAACCAGCTGCTACCTCAAGCTGCATATTTACCATACAGACATGAAAGTGGTATCATCCATGTCTCATCAGGAAAGGGAATAAGCATATATCCCAAAATGAAAGGGGCATTCCAGCACTTTAGTGTTGCACTATTATAAAGCTGGGAGATAGAGTATATAGGAGACAAATTAAACAAAGAAATGTCAAAATCAAGCAGCAGAGCCTGGGACATTCTGAGGTTTGTCTCAAGTGTGGGTCAATCTCAAAAACACTGGATGCCAAATTTCCAAAAATGCAGTAGTGTCTTTTGTGATAGACCTTTTACAACAACATTTCTGAGGATGATTGTGAGGAAGTATGCTTTTTTTTTTAATTTGATATATGAAATTAAGTGTGTAATGCCTTTTCCTGATTTTAGTTTCAGGACTACCACAGCTTTGTGATGCATGGCTGCACAGTGGATAACCCCATCCTGGAGCGTTTCATCACGCTTTTCAACAGCGTCTCCCAATGGATCCAGCTGATGGTGCTCAGCAAGCCCACCGCCCCGCAGAGAGCCGCCGTCATCTCCCACTTCATCAGAGTGGCACAGGTCTGTCTGCGGGGCCCTTTAAGGCTGTTTACTGCTGTGGTTTTAAGACAGAGATGGCGGAGGGTGTGAGCTTCAGGGTGCATATAGAAGCAGACAGACTACCTGGAGCCACAGAGAAAGATGGGAGAAAGTCATAGAAAGGTGAATTAGAGATGTGACGGGGAGAGAAGAGGGAAAAGTCACGGTGAAGCCTAGATGACACACACACACACACACACACACACACACACACACACACACACACACACACACACACACACACACACACACACACACACACACACACACACAGGCAATCATTTCCCATTCAGTGGCACAAATTGTAAGAAAAAGTGAATTTAATTTAAAAAGGCTTTAGCGGTATTAGCATGTTAAGATGCCAACTGGGAGCTCTTTCGCATAATGCTGCTGTCAGAGGAAAGCGTCTAGGAATTAAGAAAGTTTTGTTTTAGCCTTGTATTAAAGCATTTTTTTTGGCATTATCCAAAGGTTTTTATGGGCCTAAGGGGTTGTAAAATTCTCTCAAACGATGGAGGAGCATGTACAAATCACTTACCTAAATAGAGATACACGATTTTCACAAATGGACAATAAAATGCAACAATTCCCAAAAGCGAAGCTGAGCTATTTGCGGAAAAGAATAGAAAATTAAGACAGAGTGTGTCATCAATTCATTATACAGTATGTACTGTACACTTGCTGTTGGTTAGAAAGAATTCAATGATGCATCCTACAATAGAGGGATCAGTGGAGAGTGTATGCAAGTGGCATGACTCATAGCTGCATATACAAGTTCAGATACAGAGAGGGAATGACAGGTGGGAGAGGAACAAACAAACAAACTGCGGGGCATTTTGGGTGAGCCATTATAATAGTACAATAGTTGTCTGTATATTTAATGTAAACACTAGGGCTGTCAATCGATTAAAATATTGAAGTATAAAAATATTGACAGTTACAGTTTTGTTTTTGATTGCTACACGACGGTGGGAACAACTGGAGCCACATGTGCAAAACTCTAACTCCAGTCTGCACAGCAGCAGTTCATGTGGACCAAACTCTAGTTCATTTTTCATTGCTTGAACATAGTTTTCAAAACTTTATACACTTATCCCATGGCTTTAACCACAATGTGCACAGCCCTGTGGATTTACAGCACTTTGTTCAAATGCTAACACACTGCTTTCATAACTGTTAACCACACATTCAAAACAGAATAGATTTCAGCCTGGTGCATATCAAACACTGCTGATGGCAATTTAAGCTGAAAGCCTAAGCAGGAGTCTTGTTTTAGACTAGTTAGTGGACATATACAGTATACTGTATATACAGAGAAAGCTCAGAAAGCCTTTTTTTGTATACAAACACCAAATAAGAATGAAACAATTATACACTGTACTGTTTGAGAGAAACGGGTAAAAGAGTAAAGATACAAATATGTCCAGGTAAGATGTCTGAGGTTATATACACAGCTATAAGAAAAATATGTGAAAAACCCTATAGCTTTACTATAGTGAAACTGCATTCTTACTGTTTTTCAGAAAGTAATGGAGGTGAAAGCAATGAAAACACCTCACTCATTAGTATTTAGAGATGATGCTGACATCCAGTGTGATGAAGAAAACTTGCCGCATGATGCTGGAGAGAGGCAGGATTAGTCACACTATTCTTTGTTACTATTATGCACCTTTAGTTTATTTTCAGTAATTCCGTAAATTACTAGAGATAAAATACTATATCGAAGCAAACTGCTGCTTTTCATTCCATCTTGTTTACTTTACGTAAAAATTGGTATATTGCATAAAATCTATATCTTTTCTTTAAAGTGCTCATATTATGCTTTTTGGCTTTCACCCTTTCCTGTATTGGGTTATATATCTTTTTGTGCATGTTATAGGGTTACAAAGTGAAAACGCCCAAAGTCCACCCAAAGGGACTTACCATCTCCAACAGAAAACACTGTTCACAAACTGCTCCAAACAGCTCTATTGTAGTCCAGCCTTTACTTCAGAGACAAACGTGTCACTTTGTAACACACGTTATAATGCTCGCCTGGCTGCTAGCATGGCACTCCCTCGTGCTCTGCAACTGACTGGCTAGTAGTCCTTACCTAGCTACTGTCAGGACACGCCCTCATACTCTGCTTCTGACTGGCTAGTAGTCCTTACCTAGCTACTGTCAGGACACGCCCTCATACTCTGCTTCTGACTGGCTAGTAGTCCTTACCTAGGTACTGTGAGGGCACACCCTCATACTCTGCTTCTGACTGGCTAGTAGTCCTTACCTAGGTACTGTCAGGGCACACCCTCATACTCTACTTCTGACTGGCTAGTAGTCTTACCTAGCTAATGTGCATGTGCGACTCCCAACAAAGATGGAACAGAAGTGAGATGCCTCACTCTGTAGCTAAAACAGAGAGCTCAACACACAGGGTGAAAAGAGGAGCTGCAGCAATGTGCAGTACAACAAAAATATGCTGTTTTTTGAAAATTAAACCACATAAACCTATTCTGGTACAACCTCTAAATACAATTATGAACCTGAAAATGAGCATAATATGAGCACTTTAAAGAGAACGTGTGTTCTGAGTGACAGTGTGTGTTATCTCAATGAGGATTATTCATTGTGTTTTGCTGCACTGAGCCTGTTTGAGACGTATGTTGTGTTGTGTTGCTTAGAATGAGCTCAGGTGACTGTTGGTAGTGCAGACTGTACTTTAAGTTTTGCTCATGTGGCTTCAGTGGTGCCCAGTGTCGTTTAGCAATCGAAAAATAACTCATATAATTAATTAATTAATTAATTAATTAATCGCAAATTAATCACACATTTTGTATCTATTCTAAATGTAAATGTAAATGTATCTGTTCTAAATGTACTTTTAAAGAGATATTTTCTAGCTTTTAATGCTCCAGTGGTATTTGAGACTCAACGTACTCAACGTTACGGTGATAACTCAGTTCACATCGACAGTACACGCAAATAACTTTAGTCTTGTGGAGAGAACCATCTGGAAGGGCTTTGACACTCAACTTGCCGTTCAAAAGTCCCTTTTCTTTATCCATTGTTTCGGCTAGTTACCCACAACATAACTGCTGCATCGCTTCCTGATTTCCCAAACTACGGAGCGGCCCAAGGCCCAAATCACAGAAGGCGAAATTAGTGGCGTTACAGTTTTTGCTGATGGCTTACACACTGAAATCAAACGTATTACACAATTATCAAAACCTTACACTCAAGGAGCAAAACATTGGCCCAGATGTGCACCCAAATGTCAGCCTCACACTTTTTATAAAACAGTACACACAGTGATTTGCAAAACCCTAAACACAAAGAAGTATATCATGATGTCACTACCTTGCAATTCCAAAGCACTGACTGTGAAATGACCACACCTATGAGCCAATCTGTGAAACACAGCCATCACGAAAACACGATTGCACACCAATCAGGTTCAAGCACTTCATTTTTACTGTAATTGTAACCTGTACTGGATATAGTATTTTATGTTTGTCTGTTGTTTGCTGAGCTAACAGTGTTATGCACACTACTGTAGTAGCTGTATGAAAACTGGGACATGTTTTGTTGTGATTCTCCATATTGACATGTTGACTGTTTTGGGTATATATAGAAAGAAATGAATTATATTTTCCTCAGTCTGCAGCACTGGTCTTGTGTAGTGTTTGGTGCACTTATTGTATATTTGAACTTTCTCTGTGTACTTCATTTACAGTAATGTAATCACTGAGAAGTAGAATTGCTAAAAGTGATTTAGGTCAGCAACAGCAGTGTGTAACTGGTTCAAACAGAACTAGGTCATATGAAACACACGTTTCATATGGTAACAAAATATGTGTTTTATAAATTTGTGTATAGTTTTTGCAAGGGTGTTTCATTTTGCAAAAGGTCTGAGGTGTTCTGCTAATTGGGTGTGTGGTTGGGCTAATTGTGTCTAGTGTTTAAAACGGTCCCGGTTTTCAAAATAGTGCTTAAGCAATCAAAAAGAACTGTTAAAGGAATTTGCATTCACTCATTATCGCGTTCATTTTGACAGCCCTAGTAAACACCAAAGATTTCAATCTCAGAGGAAGAGTCAGGATTCATCTTCTAGGGACCGTGGATGAATACAAATGTCATGGCAGTCCATCCAATAATGGATGAAAGTGGTGGGCCGACCCTGGAGCCATGATACTACAAAGGCTATGAATCCTTTTCCGTCGAGTACAGCCGTCACTGGGAAGTCCAGCCTTCTCTTTAGTGAGTGCTCACTCATTCCTCTTTGGGAGACAGTTGTCTTTTGCACACTGGCCTAATAAACTATTGCCGGTTGCAAAGGTCCCCCCCGTGTTTAAGCCCAAATGAAAGTTAAAGTGAAAGTTGTATCTGTTCACCTATCCATGTAGCTCTTTATTTCTATGCTCATCAACTGGAATCATCTACGGTCATCTACAGGTCAATCTTAGTTTAGTCTGGTCCCTCCCTAACAATTCCCAAACAAAGTTTCCAGCTCGTTGCCTTATATGGTTCTCTACCCATATGTCTGGACACTGCTGTCCTTTCACTACAGAGACATCCCTTTAAATGCCGTCGTGGGATTCACTGTAATTGACATCATTTCAGTTTGATGTTATCATCTGGTCTGCCAGATGGGCTGGGATCTCCCTCTATGTGTCAATTCACTCATCTTCGCTGTGCGAGGGAGCTGCTGTCAGCCGTTGGAAAATAATTTACATCCTATAGCCTGCAGTGCAATGTGATTGCATCCTCATTACGCATTGCCAGTCTGCTCCTGGATTAATCCCATTTTCTACCCTACCCTTCTCTTCAGCTGCAAAACAAACTTATGTCTCTCATCATTTATTTAAGGGTGACTCAGCAGGTTTTAACACCTCTCTCTGTCTTAATACACAAGCACTCCAACACCTCAGCAGATCTCTCTTGTCTCGCTTGTTTCACCCTCCTTGCTATTAAAGTGCCCATATTATGAAAAAAAATCTTTTTTTTCTGGGATTTGGGGTGTTATTTTGTGTCTCTGGTGCTTCCACACGCATACAAACTTGGAAAAAAAACATCCATGCTGTTTTGAGTGAGATACGGGTTTCTGAATGTAACCTGCCTTCAGTCTCCGCGTGAGCTGTTCCAAATCTGCAGGGCTTTCTACGCAACTAGCCGAAACAAGGGGGTTAAACCATGCTATGCTAGCGCTAGCATGCTAGCGGTTATCCCCCTTGTTCTTCATGGCAAAACATTGCTACAACACACACAAGATCAGTACTACTTATATGTCCCTGTTCTGCAGGTATTCCACGCAAAGTGGAAGTGCGTCCTCGTTTAGAAGAAGTCTCCCGGCTAATCCTGCCTTGTTAGAGAAACAGCTAGCTAGCTAATGTAATCCTTACCTAGCTACTGCGCATGTGCGAATCCCAACAAAGATGGTACAGAAGTGATATGTCTCACTCTGTAGCTAAAACAGAGAGCTCAACACACAGGGTGAAAAGAGGAGCTGCAGCAATGTGCAGTACAACAAAAATATAGTGTTTTTTTGATAATTAAACCATGTAAACCTATTCTGGTACAACCTCAAAATACAATTATGAACCTGAAAATGAGCATAATATGGGCACTTTAAATACTTAGACATTGTCCAGTGTTTTGTGAAGCTTTGACAGTGTAGTGGTGAAGATAGATGCTGAGACTGAATGACTGGGAATCCCCTCCTCTGATCTCCTTTTTATCGCCATACAGCCTCACAGAGCAGAGTCATGTTACAAGAAGGCATTGTTTAAATAATTACGAGAGTCAAATCTGGCCATGCATGTTCATATTTATAACTTTTCATATACTGTACTGGCGTTTAAACAGTGGGCAGTGTGTCCACATAATGCTAATCAGTGGTTCCCTCTTTAAATGTAGTGCCCAGAGGTCATTTTGGACTGTGTCATTGACACAGAATGGCTGAACATTTGGGCGGATACATCAGAGACAGACCATCCCAGCTGGAAATCCCATCGTCAATTCTTTGCCAATTTGAAATGCCTTAAATTTTGGTATTTAGAAACTTAGCCCAGTGCGAGCACATGCAGGGACAAAAATGATGTTCAAGCTGATTTCAAATGTATTTAGAGGCAGCACAGAAGGTAGCCTCGACATACTTGACATTTTCCCAAAGCTTCTCTCAGGGTACGCCAGTCGTGTCCCATTTCAGCTTCCTGTTGGGAGCACATTACAAATGACTCATGTTCATTAGACTTGACTGCACAGACTTGCGTAATAATTTAAAATGCAAAAAAAAAAAAAAAAAAACATCATTCTCATTGAAAAGCTCCATTTCACAATCTGTTCTGTATGTACGTCTCTGTGCCTTTTGGCTTTGATAAATAGCCACATCACCAATATGATGATTGGATGAATTCATCTCCCAGGCCTATCATATACACAGCATTTATTTTACACCCAGTGAAAAGCCCTGGAATGTTGACAATAAAACCTTTTTCAGGCTGCGCTGACAGGCGGCTACATGCAAGTGCAGTTTGAGCAAAAACGTACACTGGGGAAGCCGGGCTGCCCTTCACACTGCTTTGCCAATTGATTCCAAAGGGTGTTTGAGCTGAATCAAATGATCGAATCTGGCAGCCCTCCCACACAGCTGCGACCCCATTGATTTTCTGTAAGGTGCCATGCAGGCTGAAGGGCAGGGGTGGAGCCCTGCGGAGTGCCATTCACAAAGTGTTAGCTTAAGTTTGACATGGACAGGTTAAAGCATTCGGTAATAACTCGGCAAACTCACTTTAGGTTGTGTGCGGATGTGGGCTTCTGAATACTTGCCTCTGGCTTTATATTTTGCTTCAACTTGTTTTTTCCTGCATCTATCTGACTCCTTGTACTGTAAATCTTTTTTTAAACCTGAACCAGCTTCTCTCTTTCGCTCTCCTTAAAATCCTTTTTGGCAGTGGCTCACACATCCATTCACTGTCTCCTCTTTCACCCTCACTCCTAATCATAGGCATAGATTTTAGGGGGAATGCAGGGCATATGTCCCCCCCCCCCAATATTTAGAAGAGGTAGATTTGTTCGCCTCAAAAAAAAATGAAAGAACCCACTCAAAAGACGTAAAAATAACCGCTCAGGCGGCTCAAACATGTTTATATATCTTGAGCGGTCGGCGGTTACAGTGTGTTGCGGGTTGTGTTTCTCCAAAAGTTGAATATTTCCTATTTTATTACAGTAACTAAGGAAAAACTAAACAAAAAGCAAATTCGAATAAATTCGAATGCCAAGATTGAAAAATCGATACCCAACGAACTAATATCCGTATAGTCGGATATTTGGATCCAGCACTACTTCTTACCGGTGGCCTAAATATATGTTTTCTAACGATTTCAGCCAGGAAATAAAGTTTTTGATGCTCAACAAGTTTTGGGGAAGACCCCCAGACCCCCCGGTTATAATGTAACCCCCCCCCCCCAAATGTTGAAACAAAAGCTGCGCCCTTGCTCCTAATATTTGCCTCCTTCTCGTCCACAGAAGCTGCTGCAGCTGCAGAACTTCAACACGCTGATGGCTGTGGTGGGCGGCCTCAGCAACAGCTCCATCTCTCGCCTCAAAGACACGCAGAGCCACATCAGCGCCGACACCAACAAGGTGCAGTAGCTACCCCCCCCAACCCATCACTGATCTCTTTCTGGCATCCACAGCCTGACACTGAGCACACAAATTCAATGTTCACTGCATGCCGATGCACTTAGCTAACAAGTGATATTATCTTGATTCAGTAATGCACATCTCCCTTCTGTGTGAGCTGCCAAGCTTCCTACACATTGGCTTTTTAGAAGTATGAATTTGAGCTACATAAAAGCTAAATTGTTGGGAGAGATACAGTCTTGTCAGTTATGTAAGTCCATCTGGAGCAAAGTTTTCCAGAATGTACTTGATTCTTCTAAACAAAGCTCTCTTGAGAGAGGCTTTCGGTTTCCTGCCAACTCTCGTCTCATCCCCTTTCCATTTTGTCCACCCATAAATGAGTGTTGTCCTCCTGTGCTCACTCAGGTTTTTAACAACCTCATTGAACTGGTGACTTCATGTGGGAACTACAGTCAGTACCGCAAGCGTTTCTCCGAGTGCTCAGGCTTCCGATTCCCCATCCTCGGCGTGCACCTGAAAGATCTGATAGCCGTGCACGTGGCGCTGCCAGACTGGGCCGACAAAGAGAAAACGCGGGTCAACCTGACTAAGACCCAACAGCTGTACGCCATCCTCCAGGAGCTGGCGCTGATCCAGACCACGCCACCTCACGTCGACGCCAACACAGACCTGCTCAACCTGCTCACGGTGAGTGCAAAGAGCGGCCGGAATGTGCATGTGTTAGGCCAGTAACAATTATTCCATAATTGTCAATTGTTTTTTTTTACATAATCACAGTTTCTTTGTTTCTATGGGTGGCAGTAGCTCAGTCAGTAGGGAGTTGAATTGGGAACCAGATGGTTGCTGGTTCAAGTCCCCATATGGATCAAAGTATGGGGGTGGACTGGTAGCTGGAGAGGTGCCAGTTCTCCTCCTGGGCACTGCCAAGGTGCTTTTGAGCAAGGCACCGAACCCCCAACTGCTCGGGGCAGCCTGTCCTTTGACAGCTGCAGCCCCCCCACTCTGACATCTCTCCATTAGTGCATGTACAGGTACTGAGCATCTGTGTGTATAATAATAACAACAACAGAGTGAAAACATTGTAATTTCCCTTGCAGGATTAATAAATTATTATTATTATTATTAACAACTGCAAGTAATTGCTAACATTAGCTAAGGTTAAACTCAGAATTGTGACTTTAAACTCAAAGAATTTTTTCTGACATGTGGCCCTAATCCGTAGGCACTTGACCCGCTACATGTTCATAGCAACACAAATGACAAGGGGGATAAAAGTTAGAAACAATGTTTTATGATAATAAAGAGGCGTGGTTTACTTCATAGACCGTGTATTTGTGGTATTACATTATCTGGGTCACATAACAGTATTAACAATAACACAATATAACCAAAAGATGTAGCCTGGAATTCATTCAATTTAATTTGTTTAAAAAAGTAATGGATACATTTTTTTTTTTATTTGACTGAAAGAGACAGTTACATTGTTAGTCGCAATTATTTCTGGGACAATTAATTGTACAGCAAAATCTGGAATTGTTACAGCTCTATGCATGTGCGTTTGGCTTGGATTAAAGATGTACCTGTGAGGAACAGCTTGCACTGGGTAAAATCAGGTCCTGATTAAGGTGCTGTGAGTTTGTTACTGATCATGAAGTGCAGAATTTGGAAGCACTCGTTAACCAGCCAGACAGCAGTGAAGTAGGTGGAAAAAACTTTGAGTCCATGCGGTGTAACAGGCAGTCTGTTTGATACACAGAATTTGTTATGCTGTGATTTAATTGGCTCCTGTATTGTAGCCAGCTGGGACAAAATCTGTGTACAGACAAAGGTCGGAGATTATATCGTCGCTGTCGGGTGAAAACCTTGCATGTCTAAAACCAGTGCTTTTCAGGAAATGAAAAAAAAAAAGGCTAAAGCTTTAGTGCGTAACTTTTTTATATTAATGAACGTCCATTACATTTAACTCATTGCCAAATGACTTGATATGAAGCTAATTAAGACTAGCTCCACACAACTCTCTCTGTATTTCTCAGTATGGATATGTTCAGAAGATTGTGTCGTCCGGCGACTTTCCCACACAGAAACTCAAGTGAAGATAATGACCTCTTCTGAAGAGTCCATCATGTTTTTCATCATCTGTATCCTCCTTGGCTACCAGCAACTGCGTTGGGGAGGGGTGGGGGTGCGTGCACCATCACGGAAGGCTTGTATCATGTGGACACGCCGACAGTGTTGTTGTCATTACTTAGAAATTCCTCATGGAAGCGACGATATGTAACCAAAGCATGCAGTATTCAGTTGTCTCATACAGATTTGGTCCAGAGTGGTCTTGGTCGAAATGATGTGTCATCTGTGATTTTACTAGAATTGTTGGGGCTTTGTAAATTATAGAGTGTGGTCTAGACCTACTCTATCTGTAAAGTGTCTCGAGATAACTCTTGTTATGATTTGATACTATAAATTAAATTGAATTGTGATATGTTGATAATTATTGAGGTTCAAACTGTAATGAACACATTTTTAAAGGGGTACTCTATAGCATCTTTCATCCTCATGGCCTCCTAATTGTCTACTTCTTTCGCACTCTACACCTCATGTCTTTCTGTAAAAACTTTAAGCCAGAAGCCCAGATTACTCTAGTGACATCATCAGGATTATTTCTTTTTTTTTTAACTTGGGAAAGCTCCTACAGAGCCACAGAAAACATTATGCAACTATTTCCACAGGCTGTGTAGTACTCCGACTGACAAGTAAATTCAATTTAATACCATTATTGGAGTGTTCCTTTAAGTAAAAAAAAAAAAAAACCTTCAGTGATACAGAGTAGAGTCCCCGACGGGACCCGACGGTGCCTGACGGGCCGGGCTGTTCAGACAGATATTTAGAAATGTTGTTCGGGTTGGGCTCGGTCACATCAGCACAATAAGGCATTTGTTGTAAAATGGTGCTGCAGCTCCTTTAAGAGAGCTCAGTGTGTGTGTGTGTGTGTGTGTATGTGTGTGTGTGTGTGTGTGTGTGTGTGTGTGTGTGTGTGTGTGGGCGGGTGTGTGTGGGGGTGTGGGTGTGTGTGTGTGTGTGTGTGGAAAGTGGGCAGAAGAGAGATAGAGAAAGAGGAAGCAGTGGTGTTGTATGCAATCGGAATAGAGATGGTGGAATAAGTTTAAGTTTTGTACACAGTGTGTGCGGTGTCCGAAATAAACCCCAGACTGAAAGCTAAGTTCATTCATCTGCTCGACGAACGAAGCAAGCAGGAAAGGTTAACACATTGAAAATTTTTAATTAAACAGCTTATTAACAGGCGCTTGTTGCCCCCGTGTGCGCTGATAATCTCATCTGTTGACATTTCTGAATGCCTTCCTACAGTTGCTTAATCAAAGCGGGCTTTCCACACAAACAAACGTACATGTGTCATTAGCATGAGAAAAAAAATGAGATTTTAACTGTGTCGGACTCGGACATAAATATCTTGATGCCTGTCGGATGCGGGCCGGGCTCGGTTACTGCTCTGTCGGACGCGGGCCGGGCTCGGACAGAAAAATGCGGCCCGATCCGCACTCTAATACAGAGAGGATTTAACCATGCATTTACTTCTACATCTTTGGTTGACTGCTTTAACACTGTTATCTGGTTGCCAAATACCGTCTTTTTAGATTCATGCTTTTATCGAGGACAAAGAGTCACGACCCGCGTTTCAGCATCTCTCCAATGAACTTCACTGAACTTTAAATGGTAAACCTGCACTGAAACCTGTCTGTTCCTGTATCCTGATTAAAGACTAAAGGGCGCTTTGACTTTGAAACGACATAAAACAGGACCTCAGGGGAATCGTTTTTGTAGAAAAGCCTTTTATTATAAGAGACCACATTGATAATATTACTATTAAATTGTAAAGGTGTAAACATTCTACACTCCTTTTGCATCTTGTTCCACGGTCTCGGTCTCGGCTGACAAAACATTGCTCTCTTACTAATCTCGCATTGCCAGACCTTCCTCCACAGCGCTGCCGAGGAGGGTCTGGCTAGTCCACACAGCATTCTGGGATGGGAGAAAAGCACGCTCTGGTTTATTGGCATTTTTTTTAAACCAATCACAATCATCTTGGGCGGTGCTATGCGCCACGGTGCCTCTGCAAAATAGCCTCTGGAAGGAACTTGTTTTGGTGGAACCATGTGTACGTTCAAAAGTAGTTTTAGTCGTGCGACAGAAAACTCAGATTGGACAGATAGTCTAGCTAGCTGTCTGGATTTACCCTGCAGAGACCTGAGGAGCAGTTAACCATAGTCCTCAGAAATCCACCAGAGGTTAGACTCTGGGACATCCGGCCGAAAAGAGGGACATCGGAGGAATTTCCAGCGGCACCGTAGCAATCCCGGCAGTGGAACTTATAGATAGACTACTCTCTTCCTCTCCTTATATTACACTTAGTTTTTTTTTATTACACTCAACCACCAAACACCAACAGGAAGAAATCAAATCCTCCAACAGGAAAAAGTCCCCCAAAAACACGTTGTTGCCCCATAAAATACATTTAGTTTGTAATATAAAATGATGTGGGAATAGCATCATTTGCCAGTGCATACCACTAGCATTAAGACAATTACCCTTCTTATATATTGCAAGTGAGTTACCCATGTTTGAGCAAACAGTTTAGTACAGATTCAATTTATGTGACAATAGTGAGACTCAGGGGCGATGTTAGCCCTTTTTTAGACTCAGATCCCAGCACCACTAAAAAATGATTGCTAAATAAATAAAAGTCTGTGTTAATCTATTGTGAGCTAAGGAGTTGTGCTCTAGGAATGTCACAGCATCGTGAAGAATCCCAGAATCTAATGCCTGGATAGTGCTTGTCAACCATTAGTCAAAATCGCATGAATCTGGAATTTTCAAAAGTTATTGATACTGCATATTGGAAATATCTGCTCTTCCATGGACTGCTATCCCATTTCATTTGTTACACCACCTCACCTTTGTAGTAACGGCCCTGTGGCTCAGCATTAAAGTAAGTTTTCTCAGAATTGCTGGTGTCATTCTAGTTATAATTGAATGTTTACCCTTGCCATGATGGTCCAAAATGATTTTTAAATGCACGGTTAGCACAGTGTTAAAAAAATGACGTTCAGAAGGGTGCCAGGCATCCCTAAAGGTCTGATCCTAGCAATGAAGTGTGTGTGTTTGTAAGTTTCTTGGCAGATGTAGATAAGAGTCTCCTGAATTTGAGAAGCTTTTTGTATTTAAAAAAAAGAGATTAATCAATCAGGCTGCAGGTGTTAGTGTGCGAATGCAGCTGGCTCTGCATTTTATTTTTTCTCTGAAAATTAAAGATAACATCTTGACAGGTTTTGGAGCTGAACGGCACCGGGGAAATTTGCTGGACAGAGTCAATACCCAATTATCTTATGCCAGCGCTTATTGGAGTTGATCTATCTCGAGTCGGAGGAGGGGAGAGCGAGGAGAGGAGATGGAAAGAAAGCCGATAAATCCTTCAAAATAATCTCTACGCATACATGCCTGCAATCGCACAAGCTTAAAACACGACTTTCCTCCTTTTTGAGTAATCGTCATCAGCCTTTGATATGAAGTTGATTCTATATCATCTCGGATGGGTTGAACAAGCTACAGTTAACCTTCTCCTGGAAATACTGTAAGCGCCACTAAATCAGAAAGCCTTTCCTTCTTTCTTCCGAACTTACCACTTCTACTCAATAAAAGCCAGGAAACACAATTAGGGCGAGAAAATAGCTCGGAGGAAAAGAAAAGAATTAGAGGCCAACATTAGATGCAGTGGATGATTACATGCCACAGTTGGCTGCAACGGCAAAAAAAAAAAATCAATGCTGCTCTCTAACCTGTTGCCATAGTAAAAGATGGCTGTACTTAACACGTCATGTAATGAACAGGTCAGTGTGTGAGAATTCTGTGTTAAGAAGCTAGAAAATAAATAAGAAGCTGAGAGAATGAGCTCCTCTTGAGGCTGCAGTTTCAGTGAGGGTACACGACAGCCTTATTTGGTCCCTTTGTGTCTATTTCACTGATATTTGCAGTTGGACTACACCTCTAAAATGCTGCTTTTGCCTGGAATCTATGCAGGGATTAATTTGTTTTGTGGTGGAGATGAATTCTGGGAATAGTTCCAAACACTCTTTTAAAGGATACAAAAACTACTGTTGTAATATTTGAGCATGGACGCTCATTGTTCATCACGTTCAGGTTTGTAAACGGTGTACATACTGTATCATTAGAATCTAAGCTCAAAGGTCCACTTACACGCTTTTAGAGCTTTCAACCACATTGTACGGCCTTCATTAATCTGTGATCTATTTTAAATATAATGGTGGACGGTAGAGCTGCAAAGATGCATTGCTAAATCGATTAGTTGTCAACTCTTAAATCAATCTGCATCTATTTTATTAATTGATTAAGAGTTTTAAATAATATATATGGACATTCTCTGATTCCAGCTTCTTTAATATGAATATATCTTGTAGTTTCTTCACTCCTCTATGACAGTAAACTAAATATCTTTGCGTTGTTGACAAAACAAGACATTTTCTAGACCAAACAACTATCAATTAATCATGAAAATTATCATCAGATTAATCTTTCATCGCTCATATATGGAGGAAAGATCGCCCTCAGAGCCCTACGGCATCGTCCACGACGAGATACGGCACCTCTGATTAATATTTAGATAATTTGATAACGGTTTAATTTAGCCACTTAGCCAAAGCTAAGGAGTTAGCCATCACGGGGGTGTCTTTGGTGTCTTTGTAGCCTTTGCAGAATGTTTTCTATCCAGCCTGGAAGTTGTGCCTCTTTTCGGAGTTGTTCAGCAATAAATCCAAACGCTTACATCCGAGATTTATCCACTTGATGTCCATAATTTATCAATTTTCCGTCATTTTTGCCGCTAGCTCGATGCTAGCTGCCATTTTGAATATCCCATAATGCTTTGCAAGATTGTGTTGTGTCTTTCAACCAATGGGAAGGCATGTCCGTCATACAAAGAGTGTATGGAGAGGACAAGATGGATCACTCCAGCGAATCCGAGCGAGAACAAAGGCTAAAGAGTGTAAAGATAGATCACTGCTATTACCGTTCTACAGAGAAGATCGTTTTGAGATGTGGCATACATTTAGGCCTTTTTTGAAGAAATGTAAATAGTTTGTCCTTTTACATGAGTTATAATGTTCATTATGTTTATTTTTGCACTGCATGACTCCAAATATATAGGAGAACTGTTTTACAACATTGCTGTGTGTGTGATGTCAATAAATATGAGATTATTATTTGATTATTGGCATAAGTGAATGTCATGAGGGCAAAAGCATCTGGACTTTAAAAAAAAAAAAAAAGTATATATTTAGTCAACTGTATAAGTTATAATGTTTATTTCTTCACAGTGTGACTCCTAATACATATGGGAACTGATTTAGACAGGAGATTGGCTTCACTTTTATTGATATGTGTGTAATATCAATATATATCTGTGAGATTCATGTTCCGTTTTATTTGTCTTTAAGGTCATACAACCTTTTTTACATTCAAGTGACCTCACTGCAGCACAAATATTCTAATAGCCCAGTTTTTAATGAAAAAAACGATGTTCAGAAATTCACTGTAGACAACAGGGTTGATGTTTTACAAGCTTTTTTAGAAAATAAAGCCAGACGGACAATGAACTGTAAAAATGGCCTTTAGGCATCTGAGCGTTAAGGATGTAGGAATAACTTAATACCTCCTAAAATAGTGTTGGTGCTCACCTCAGTTAGTTCTCACTGTAGCTATGTAGAAGTGTACGTCAGGGTGTGTCAGTAAACCATGACATTGCTATGGTTACAGGTGCAACAGAGCACACAGCACCACACTCCGCAGTGATGCAAGTGTGAAACCTCCAACCAGAGTGTACAGTGAAATACTGCTTTTCAGCCTGCTATTCTGTATACTTTTTAAGTATTATAAGACACTAAATGTATTTAAAGGGATAGTTCCGATTTTTGTGAAGTGGGGTTGTATGAGATACTTATCCATAGTCAGTGTATTATTTACAGTAGATGGCAGACCAGCAACTCATGCGTTTTGCGAGGTAAAATTACTATTTTTGTCAAAAGACTCTGGTGCCTTTACAGAGAGTATAGCTGGACATAACAGCTTCAGTTACCTATCAGAAATGGCTGTCTAACAGCAAGGTAAAGAGGTGAAAATATTCCAAATATAGCGTAAACTAGGGCTGTGTATTGGCAAGAATCTGGCGATACGATACGTATCACGATACATGGGTCACGATTCAATATATTGCAATATATTTCGATACTGTGTGTAAGGCGATATATTGTTTTTTTTTTAAAGTAGAACTTTTTTTAAAGAACAGGTTCTTAGTGAGCACATTTGTATATGCTAAAGTAGGCCAAAGTTCAGCCATAGCAACACTGTTAGTTTCTATCAAAAAGTTAGGCGAGGACACTAGTGGTGCGTCTCAGCATAGCCATCTAGCAGTAGGGGGTTTAAACACAACATAAACGTCAACCACTGTCTTACATGAATATTTTTTAACGTAAACTAAAAAAAAAAAAAACGATATTGCGTTTTTGAAAATCGATACAGTATTGCAAAATAAAATATCGCGATACTCAAACTGATATAGATTTTTTTTAGATGGGCCTTTTTTAGGTAGCTAAAATACGTTTTGCTGCTGCCTACGTCCACAGCGGTACTTTGTGCCATCAACTAATATTAATAATAATTTATACTTTATTAATCCCGCAAGGGAAATTACAATGTTTTCACTGTGTTGTTAGAGCACACATTACACACAGGCCTGAAATACACACACATGCTCAGTACCTATACATGCACTAATGGAGAGATGTCAGAGTGGGGGGGCTGCAGCTGTCAAAGGACAGGCGCCCTGAGCAGTTGGAGGTTTGTTGCCTTGCTCAAAAGCACCTTGGCTGTGCCCAGGAAGTGAACTGGCACCTCTCCAGCCACCGTATGGCCCATCTGTATGGGAACTTGAACCAGCAGTCCTCTGGTTACCAACCCAACTCCCTACAGACTGAGCTACTACCACCCTTGCAATAACTGTGCAAACACTTCAAAATATTTGAACTATCCCTTTAAGTACAATCACTAAAAATGTGTAAAATGTATGGCACTGGTGATTTATTCTGGAATGTAGTGGAGGCTAAAGCCACAAAAATTCAGTTCTTGGCAAAAACATCAAACATGGAGACACAATGGTCCCGCAGGCCCTTTACAGTATGTGCTGTTGTGTTCAGGTGTCTCTGGACCAGTACCACACAGAGGAGGAGATCTACCAGATGTCTCTACAGAGAGAACCTCGCAAGCCAGCGGTGAGCAGCACACAAATGTACACTGTCCCGTGCTGGCCTGTTCTTAAATATCCCATATTTGGCAGCGATATAACTCACTCTGCTCCTGTCTTGATATAATGGATGGTAACACTTATGCATATTAGGATTTCTTTCTTTTCCTTCTCTCGTGACATTCTGATCCACTGTTTTTACCCTTGACCGCTGCTCTGTACAAGCAGCTGTCTTTTCTTTTCTTTTCTTTTGACAGTTTCTGCACCCCCCGCCCCTCTCCCTATCCCCTTGGCTGATACTGATCTCACTCTCTTTGGTTTCTCATTGGTTGTAGCAGAACTCCAGCCCCGCCCCCGCGCCTGACCCCAAGTCCACCATGATCGACGAGTGGGCTGTGTCGGTGAAGCCCAGCGCTGACCCGACCATCATCAAGAAACACATAGAGAAGATGGTGGAGGTGAGTGCTGACTGGAACCTGAGGGACAGTGGAAGGCTACGGGGGTGTCATCTGTTATTCCTCCCCATCACCATCTTTACATGATGACCGCAAAATGCTCCTGGCTCTTTGGCCAAATATCTAGTTATCTTACCAACACTGGGAGGTATCATCTGAAAAGCCTGTAACTCCATTTTTGGTCATGTTTGATGTTTTTTTTGCCTTGAAATGGAAAGTAGATATAGTTGCTTGTGGGTTAAGAATACTTTAAAGCCCAATGGGTCGATTTCTATAATGGCTGTCGATTAGGATTCTTTTGTTTACACTTTTTGGGATTTGTTTTGAATTGGACAGATAGTATGGTTGCAGAAATGAAATGAACAGAGAAAGATGGGTATGGAACGCAACAATCTGCGATTGAACTGTGTATGTTACAGTAAACTCTGTAGCTTTTGAAAGAAGAACTAACACAATCCTTTTCTAACAAATGGAAATGAAAAAAAAACCATAAGTAACTGAATGCACCCTTGCTCAGTTCAATACATTCGGGGGTTTGGCTGCTACAGCCTTACGTGGTCTGCTACCAGTAGCTTTTTGTGGCTAAACTGCTAACTTGCTATGTAACTGATTGTTTGACTACTGTTTGTAGACTTTAGTTATTTTACGGGGAACTATGCAGTTTTTTTTAGCTTAATTTACCTTAACTGAACAGCTTTGGAGTCATTGGAATGGTTATCTGATTTTCCCCGACAGCGCCTGTGAGCGGAAAAACCACCCATGCAACTTTTGAGGCTCGCCGGCCTCAGCGTCAGGAAGTATCGCGTGATATCAGGTCTCGTGATGTAACGAATTGCTTCACGGCACTGCACACATGCACGCCCCCATTCAGGAACCGGCTAGCTATAAGAACAAGGTAGCAATGGAGTTGTTCACACTATCGTCATGGCTGAGAAAGCAAAAAAGAAGCAGAAAGATAGGAAAGCACTGTCGGAGGAACAGAGAAAGAGGAAACGGTAGATTGACCGAGCGAGGAGTCAGACACAAGTAAACATCGGAAAAAGCGAGAAAACAACAAACAAATTGCCAAAACTGCACAGCGGCCCTTTAAAAAGGTTGCTCAAAAACATGCTTAATTCATTTTCTAATGTGTTATTAACATAAGGGAATTTTCAGGGCCTTCAGACAGCGGGCTAAATTAAATCTTATTTTATATTTTTTCCACAGTATCAAAAACACACACACACACACACACACACACACACACACACACACACACACACACACACACACACACACACACACACACACACACACACACACACACACACCCACAGTCTTCTCAATGCTACTGGAAAAACCAGCACAGACAACATAATATCTTACTGCCCACCCTATCAGGATCTTACCTTAAAAACATGTCAGGGGGCTCTGTGACTCTGTAGCAGAATTCAGACTGAAACTAACCATCACAACCCTCGTGTTCACAGTCGGTGTTCAAGAACTTCGACTCAGATGGGGACGGCCACATCTCCAGGGATGAATTTGAAGCAATCAGGAACAACTTCCCATACCTCAGCAAGTTCGGAGAACTGGACAAGAACCAGTGAGCATTGGAGATGTGTACACTGTTGCTCAAATCCATGCAGTGTACACACTTGACCCAACCTCTCATCTCTTTGCTTTCCCTCACAGAGACGGGAAGATCAGCAGAGAGGAGATGATAGACTACTTCATGAAAGCCAGCTCTCTGCTCAACTGCAAGATGGGTTTCATCCACACTTTTACTGAGAGCACATACGTCAAGCCCACGTTCTGCGAGCACTGCGCCGGCTTTGTGAGTATCAACTTCTTCGCACTTGTAAATAAATAAATTAGGGGTGTAACAATACATCGATCTGGATCAATATATCAATTCATCATCAATGATCCAATATTATCGATCCAAAGTAAAAAAAAAATATCAATACATAGCCATCTTTAAGATGCGCCTTTTTTTTATTCCCACTTTATATTAAATTCTTTTTTTTTTTATTAAAAAGAGTAGGTTTTTTTTTATTTAAATGTCTGGAAAGCTAGTCCAGACATTTAAATCAAAAACAAACTAAATGAAATTGTCAGATCATAGTTCAGTTGCTTTTTGTAAATCTATAGAAAAATGTAACCGATTGTGTTAAATGGGCTAATGTATCAGCTCGTATCAGTCACAGGCCCCTCAAATTGAATCAAAATCCTATCTTGGCAGACATTGTGATCTCAGTAACTAATGTATCGTCCAAAGAAATTATATATCGTATCGTGATAAAATGTGTGATTGACACCCCTACTCGTGATCTCAATGTTTTTGAGCTTGTGTATTACCTCACTCAGATCACACAACATACTCTTTGTGCAATGCTTAAAAATCATTTTTAAATACAGAATCTGCTGTATGATTTATAAACCGATCAGTTCATAAACCGATCATCGACTAATTCACTGACCCAATCAATGGCACGTGGTATAGTCAGAGGAACTTCCCTCTGCCCTTCCACAGCCGCATCTACTGTATCTGCACTTCATCATTTGTCTGGGCAGTCACCGGCAGCGCATGATAGCCCCATCTCTCAGAGGTCTCTCCTGTCAGGTCAGGGCAATGCCAATTACTTTGAGCTACAGCCACACGCTGCAGAAGTTGCATTCTGGGAAATATGGGAGGAAGATAATTGGGCGAGATAATAACCCTCCTCTGTGGCAATGTTACATCTATGTGTGTGTGTGTGTGTGTGTGTGTGTGTGTGTGTGTCCTCTGGCCCTTAACATTTCCCAAAGTCGCCCAAGGAGCTCTGTTATTTAGACATAGACAGTGAGTCAGCACTCAGCTGTAATGAGAACAAATAGGGTCCTAATATTGAGCTGCAGACACTGAGATGGCATCCACTTCATTTATGTATACTGCAGAGAGACAGAGAATGCTCAAAAGAGAAGTAAGTCATAAATTATATGTATAGAATATAATTTACACATTTACACACACACAAACACACATTCTCCAGGGGAAGCATTTTCAAACCATCATGAGGGGAAACTCACAACAGAGAGCAGGGAAAGATAAGGACTTCACAACAGAGAGCAGGGAAAGATAAGGACTTCTTCCTTTGAATATGTGTTTGTGTGTGTGTGTGTGTGTGTGTGTGTGTGTGTGTGTGTGTGTGTGTGTGTGTGTGTGTGTGTGTTTATGGCAGTGGTACATACACTGAGCTATTCCTCTTCTGCCTGCTTTGTGCTTCCCTCTTTGCTCCTGTGCAATAACAACATTTTCCCGCAGCCCCATTTTTCAGCACTTTCAGTCTCAAACGCACTGTACCAGCCAAGCCAGTCCTCCTGTAAACACTGCAGAGTTCACTCACCTCCAGTGTCTCACATGGATCTTCATCATCTTGAGCTGTTCTGCCCGCAGCACCCTTTGGCCTCAACATCCTAATTAATAGCACACAGATGTGTTTTACTCAATGCACAAAGCAATAATACACAGTGTGAGGTTTTTTTGCATCTCAGGAGACTACAGCAAGTTTTTAGCTGCAGGCTCAGAGTACTTTAATATGAGAGATTGCAGAGAGCGGCACACGTGCCTTTGGGCTTTTGACCGTTTAGCTTTGTGTAATCACTAGAAGAAGAACAACAATCAGTGGTCAACATCTCTCATTCCGTCTTCTCATCCTGACTGAGAAATAAAGAGTATGTGATAATGATCTCACTGGGGAAATTGACTACCAATCTATAATAAAGCAACAATATCACGCACATGTATTGTTCTTTTAAGTGATTACACCTACAGTTTAATTTCCTAGGATAGCTTTCTTTTATGTATGAGGTGCATTTGGGTTCATACTGCGAACCAGCACTTGTGAAGCACTTCCATGAACATGGTTTGGTGAACTTATGCTGATGGCTTCCACATTTGGAGAGGGGTGTGCCAATACTAGTTTTCAGTCCCTGGAACTTCAACTAAACACACTTTTCTTGCTTTGATGTAAAAACCAGTTGAAGACAAACTGTACGAGACTTAATTAACGGCTGTAAAATCTCATGCAGCACTCACACAGCTCATCAGGTTGTTTGATTCCTATAGATGATGACACATGACACGTGCACACTAAGTCCTCAGATCCCACACAGGATTAGTTCAGGCCTGTTTGTGCCATGCATGCAGTGTGGAGGAGGGATTTGTGGAGAAAGGAGTCTTTAAATTTCACAAGCTGCCATGACTTGTTTCTCTGTGTTTGCATGTTGCGGTAGTTAAAAGGGATAGTTTTGGGGAAATAAACTGAGGGAGTTTTCACACCGATAGTTTGTCTGCTTTGGTCCGAATCGGTTGATGATTGGAGCGGTTTTCCCTTGGTTCGGTTTCGTTTCACACCTGGAAAAGTCCAAGCGTACCAAAATATGTCACTATAAATCAGACAACCGCTCCAGAGTTCGATTGAAAGTGTTCCGAGACCACCTCTTCAAACAGGTCTAGGTACACTTGTTTGGTCCACTTTTGGTGCGCACCCGAGTGCCAATGCCTCGTTCTCACCAGCCGTGACAAACCGCACCAGCGGGACAAACACATTCTAGTGCGATTCAACCAAACTAAATGAGGCAGGTGTGAAAGCGCTCTTACTTGCACTCTTGTTGAGAGTTAGGGCGTTTTCACACCTGTAGTTTGTTTGCTTTGGTCCGAATCAGTTGGTGAGTTAGAAAACTTAGTTAGTAAAAGCGATTTGCCCTGGGTCGGTTTGGTTTGGTTTGGTTTCACACCTGGAAAAATCCAAGCGTACCAAATTGCATCATTACAAATCAGGCAAGAATGTCCAGCCCTCTTATTGGTCGGATATGTCTGGGGGCGGGAGCAAGAAAGTAAATACAGGCAGAAGTTCCTGTTCTGGTCTAGTGGTCAAACCAGCTCATTTCATTAAAATGATCAGACATTGTTCCGCAAGAGACGTGACTACGTCTGCTCTGATCACGAGACTTCGCTCTGCTCTGCCGGCGTCTGTCTACAATTTTAGCTGCAGCTCAGTGGCGTAATGAGCCAACACTGGGCTCCTCTGCAGGATTATCAAGGTGGGCCCCCCTACTACAGCACGTGATGACGGCACAATATCCACAAGTAGGCTACCATGAATAGGACAGGATAGGATCATAGAGACACAGCATATAAGAGCTGAGATGACTGACAAAATCAGGAGTAGCCTACACGCACCACCACAACAAAAAAACACTGGTGAATGCGCACCATAACACATGAAAACACACACAAGGGCAGTCCCGCCAGGATTTCGCGGCCTTTTTTTTAAGATTGTTGCGGCCCAAAATGCCTGATTTTGAGGGAGCTTTTGTAAAAAATTGCGATAAAAGTTGCGATGTCTTGTATGTTTGTTACAATGAAGTTGCGGAAGACAGTGAAAGTTGCAAAAAAAGTCTTTTGTATAGTTCTTTAAAAATAAAAAGGAAACTTGTTTTAACAACTGAATTGAATAACAACTATTACTATTAATTAATTACTCTGGGCTGAGATTTCCTAGGAACCTTACCAAAAAGGCTCCGGATGCTGCAAATGTTGGTATAATATGAAAATGGCTGGTGGATTTAAGACAAAAAATAATAATTTATTGAATTAATCAAATTTGAACATATGCGTCAGTGGCTTGTTGATCTTTACATTGTTAGTTAATTTCCTAACCTGGTCTGGGACACACATTCATACGGTTTGATAAAGTACTTATTGGACTTTAACTTATTGCACTTACAATAACGAGCGTAGCTGTCCTCAATTTAGGTCATTGTGTCATCTCATCTACGGTTTTCCTGCATCCACCGTGTGTGTTTGTGTGTATGTGTGCGCGCGCGTCAGTCACGGGGGGAGCTCAGCAGCCCCGCCCGCTGCAGAGCCGACAGGATTGAAACAGCAGCAGCGTCAGCACTTTAGAGTAAAAAATCGTTACAGCGTACATTAATGTTAAAATGTATAGAGGTTGGCAGGATGGTCTGAAATGTTTTGCGCGGTCTTTCGCTGTACGTTGTGTTGGTAAATGTGAGATGTTTGAGTCACACACGTGTCTTGTCCATGGATGTATTAAGAGAACGGTCTCTGAAACAAGGAAATTAATTTGTGACCACGTCATCATGGCCACCAACAAAACTCAACAAAGGTTGTTCTTGCTCGGGCTTTAACTTGTGGATATTTGGCAGCGTATCCACAACGGACCGCATCTTTCTCCGCCGCCATTACGGAACTACAACTCAAACTAGCGCACGTCACGACCTCAACGTCATCGTTCTCAGCCACTCCGTCTGTTTGCTGATTGGACCGGTAAAGATTTGGTGAGAGACAATCCAAGAATATACTACAAACCCAGACGTAGTACTGAAGGAAAATGAAAATTGAGCGGAAGTATGTGGGAGGGCGCAGCCAGGCTAACTGAGAGCACCCACAGGCCTGAAATAAAGCATTTTCTGAAGATGAGTATGCAAAAACGTGGTTCATTATCTTAAAAGTACAAGATGAACAGACTTCTGATGGGGCAGAAACTAGTAATTATGATCAACCGAAAATGCCAAAAAAGACAGAAAGGTCTAGGTAATGGTAATGTTATTCCAAAGAAGTTCAACTTTGCATATTTTGTGCTTCCCCAACCCTGTTAGTGGTTGTTCACTTCATGATAGATCACAATCTGTGGAGAAACTGTATTAAAATGTTTTTAAATGTGCCGTAGTGTCCTAAGAAAGCAAACCCTACCTGTTCACACATTCAAAATCACTTTACAAAAGGGTGGTAGCTGAATGCCAAAAACGTTAACGTGAATTAAGCAAATGTCAAGTGGAAACTCTCCCCACTGTGCCTGTTTATCTCCCTGCACTAACTCAGGAAGAGAAGGACGTGACTGTCGGAACTCTCACAGTCTGGATGGAAAAGATAGAAGGGCCTTTTTGTAGCTATAACAGCGACACATACGCTATTTATGTTCTCCTTCAGTGGAATACTGATTGATTGCTTGAACGGAGACATCAAGAAGCGAAAGTGGCACATTATCATCACAATAAAATGCAGAATTTGCAGTTTAAGTGCCAAATAATTTCCAGATTAATAGTACAGCTTGCTAAAAGCTAACAGAGAATCCTAAGTCAGCGTGTTTCCAGCTCTTGTTTGTAGTGCATTGTGTTTTTCAGTCCACAGAGACAGTAAAGGTCAGGCAGTGTAGGCAGAGCCATGTTGATAGTTGTGTTTAGATGTTCCGCTCCTAACTGACTTCTCTTTGTTGTAGAGCCTCTGGCTGTGCTGTGCACCGTTTCCGTGTGTGTGTGTTTGTGTATATAATGTGCATTGACGAGTGTATGTGTTTGCATGCATGCATGTAGGTTAGCGTGTGTGTGTGTGTGTGTGTGTGAGTGAAGAGGTCAGGGTATTTTGTGCCTCCTCAGATGTGCCAGTGCAGTGTGTGATCTCCAGCTCGCCTCTTTCATGTCATTGTTCCCCCACTGTCTGTGTGCTCCCTGTGCCCCGCTTGATCTCATTCCTCCTCCACCCCCTCTCTCCCGGCAATCTCCTCTCTCTCCTCCTTTCTTTCTTTCCCTTCGTCTCTCTCTCTCTCTATCCCATTGTGGCCCTTTTTCTTCCTTCCCTTTTATTCTCTCCAGCCTTTGCCTGGTGTCTCAGCATCAATGGGGTGCATCAAGATGTGAACTATACGGGTGTTTTAACATGCCAGCCTATTCGTAAAAAACAGCAACAACCTCAACAACATTGATGATACCATAACTATAGCCACTAAAGTCGCCATCCACAGATACAGTTAAGCTTAAGGATTCACTGTGCCTTCCACATGTATGTTTGACATTTAAACATGATGATATATGAATATATAAATAGTAGTTTAGTATTGTAGGCCACCATAAAAGGTTACACTACACGTTATGTTAGGCCTAGTTTAATATGCAACTCAATACAATATACTGTATGTAGGAGGGGGTCTCTGCTCTTCTCTTATAGTTTGGCTTAAAAAACGTTGAAGACCCCTGCAGTATATTGGCAATTGCAATGGCGCGATCACTTTCCGCTGCCTCAAGATAGCAATACGCCAAGAATGCACCTGAACACACCTCCCTGTAAGACCAGTTTTTTAAAAGTTGTGTCTGGGCAGCTAACACTGGAGTCGGAGGAGAACTGAACTTACCTTTTTCAACAGTCCACATTACTTTCTACTTAAATCTTGGTGATTTAAACACTGTAGTAAAAATAAACAGAAGCTAATGGCGGTAGAAAATAACTTTTTTCGGGATGCTGAATAGTTGGCAATAATGCAAAGTATATTACATTTGTAGCTAACATTCTCAACCATGCAAAACCACTTTAGTGCTTGAAGCTACTGTGTCAACCCTGGAGTAGGTTTTGCATTTATAACAAAAAAATCAAAAAGGCAGTGATGTGAAAGCTTTCTTATTCAGTTCTTTCTCTGTTAGTTGCTGGCTTCTCAATCATTTTACAAGCAATAGGCCCATTTATTATTTTCTGCAGGTTTGCTTTGTTACTGTAACAGTTAAGTTTCCATAACTTATGACCAAAAATATGCTAAAATTATGCTTACAACTGGGGCTGCACAATATATCGTTTTGTTTATTGTCAGCGCAATATCAGCTGCCGCAATATACACATCACAAAAGGCTGCGACATATCGCGATAGACACTCATAGGTTTTTTGTGTTAGTTAAAAGAAAATATAAACAGAAAACTGCACGTTAAAATGTAACATATTCTTTTTGTAGTGGTGCATTTTATATTCAATGTTCAATTTGTTCAATAAAAGAATGATAGAAATGATTTCCTTTTATTTGTTTTAAATTCAACGTTCAACAGTTTTGTTGCATTTTATTAGAATACTAAGCAGCAGAAATGCAGAACTGAGTACACTGTAATATGTTTATTTATCGCAACTAATGTGTCGCATATCGCATATTTTCCTCATATCATGCAGCCCTAGATACAACTACAAAATATTTGTATATTTGAAGGTGCAGTTGCTAAAAATGTAGTCTGACTAACAGGATGTAGACTGCGCGTATAAGCTTGCCATTGGCCGCCTACATGATGCGTGTTATCTGCGGTCTTTGGTGTTTTTTGCCCCCAACGTCTCCTCCCAGGCAGCGCGGCAATGGTTACGTTTAGGGTTAAGGTTAGGGTTAGCTGCCTGGAAGGCACCGTTGGAGGCAAAAAACACCATTGAGCGTTATCTGCGTGTTACCGTTTTCAAAATCCCCGTCGCTACGTGAAACAACAACAACAACAACCTTCGAGCTAGCAAGCTAGATGGAAGTCCAGCGAGCTCATCCGAAGCTAAAGCATAGGCAGGCTTTACCTCTCGGGCACCGGCGCTCAAATTATGTTTGTCTTTTTTATCAGTAAAAGTCGTATCACACAGTCAACATATGTCTTTTAATGTTTTATGTGGCGTTTTATTTTGCAGGGATTTAGCTTGCCTAATCACGTGCAAATGTTCCACCAAAACAAGTTCTCTAGTGTCCTCCCGACACTATTTTGCAAGGGCACCGTCATTGAATCCTGGGCTTAGCCCCGCCCAGGGCGATAGTGATTAGTTTAAAGTAGAGATATATCGACTCAATATCGTTATCGCAATATCACATTGCGCAATATTATATCTAGGGGTGCAAGATATATCGACTCAATATTGTTATCGCAATAAGTATGCAATAATTTGTTCACATTGTGGAGCGCTGCGTCCCGTCCATTGGCTGTGTGGCTTAGTTGTGTTTGATTTAGAGCCTGCTTGAAATGCTATAATGATCATGTTTCATTGGCCAGTTACCCTACAACTTGCACATGTTAGTGCACGTCAGCGCATGGGTCCATTACGTGACAAACCCTATGGAGCGTACCACGTGTGTGCATATTTTGACAGAAGTGGAAGTGAAGAAAACCAAACGGAACAAATCAGAGAAGAGAAAGAAAAGTTGTGTCCTGTTCTCTTTATTTATATATTTGATACTGTCCAACCAGTAAAACATGTCCTGTTCTGTAGACATGGTCCTTATTTATTTATTCATTCATGTTGATCCAGTCCAATATGACTGTCAGTTGAAATAAACCTTGTGTTGTAAGAAAACTTCTTTTATTTGTTATGAATCTATTTTGATGCGTTTTCCCGTAACTTTAGAAAATGTATGTATGTTTAAAAATATCGAAATTAATATCGCTATTGCAATATTCATAATCAATATCGCAATATCACATTTTGTCAATATCGTGCAACCCTAGTTTAAAGACATACAAACAAACCAGAGCGTTTTTATTCCCCTCGTGCAGATTTATGATGGGTCAGCCGGAGCTTTCTCCAGCGCTTGCACGGCGCTAAAAGAAAGTGTGAAGAGCAGGGCTGTAGTCAAGTCCACCTTTGTCGAATCCAAGACAAGTCCAAGACCGAGTCCAAAGAGGTTTGAGTCTAAGTCAAGCCTGAGTCCAATTAAGAGAGTCAAAAAAAGAATCCTCTTCAAGACCACATACCTACCTATTCATAATTTATGTGATGTGAGAGACAGTATACCCTATTTTAAGATGATCATTTGGCTTCATTTTTTGTAATTTAAAAAAGCAAAAAAACTAATATACTAATAATATAACTAATATGTTTTCTGAATCAATGGTTTTGTTTGGAAGGAGGAAGTTACTTTAGAAAAAAAATTGTCAAAACGAGTTTGAGATAATAGAAAAACGTCTGCAGCCCTGGTAGAGAGTGTACGAAAAATGGATTTACTGTGTTAATAAAGATCTTATACTTGTTCATTAAAAAACATTTGAAGACAGGAGCATTTGAATTCCTGGACGGACCTTCAACACCTACCCTACTCAGATCTCTCTGTAATTGCTGCATGATTTTAACATTCCTCTCTTGCCTTCATGGAAATGAAAACACGTCCTAATGAACACCCAACCCCCACTGTCACTTTATTCCTTCCTTATTCTGTCTTTTTGCAGATATGGGGCTTCTACAAGCAAGGCTACAAGTGTAAAGGTAAGAGAGCAATACATTTAGATCCAACTCTATGTCCGCTGCACAGATGTGCGTGTTCCACTCAGAAGGGTGAAGCCTTTAAAGAATTAGCGATTCTTTTTGACGCCATCGATTCCCAGCCATCAAACATTCACACACACCCTCTGTAGACCAAGATCTACAGAGGTAAAGTGCTGGGTAAATGTCATCAACACAGAAACCATTGTAAATAAGTCACACTCTTTAAATATATGTCCACATACAAAGTTCCGTTCAATTACAGCTGGATTAGCTCCATCAGCTGCGACCACACTACACACAATGCACTATTATTTGCCCTTTCAAACACTCCCAGTAGGCCAGTGATTGAAGAAGCTGGTTCAATTCACAAATGTACATACACACAGGCAACCTCCAATGCCCCCCCGTCCTTTTCTCGTCCTCATTAGCCTCAACACAAACACTCCAACAGCTTGCTTCTTCTCCCTCTATGACTGTGCCGCTGGTGGTCCGCGCTGACACTCAAACTTAAGTAGTGATAATCTGCAGACGTTCAGTGCACTAAATAACGTTAACGCTGCATATGTTTCCACCCAGATGTCGAGCAGGAACTTTTGGAATCGAGGCCAAGGCATCTAAAATGCAAATAATGCAAGTTTCCATCTGCTGGAGTTTTAGGAGAAGTGATTGATTGCAGCTCAGCTTTATGAATGGGAGAAGATAGCGTGGGCAGACATTTTACAGGCAGGGTTTCATTATGTCAATTGTTCAACAAATTAGTTTCAATTGCTGTTTGAAGCACAAGGCTGTTCAGTTATTTGTCTGCACAAGCATTGGTTTGGAAGTTAGCTATTACTGTTGCAATGCATTTTTCAATTCAATTACATTTTATTTATAGTGTCAAATCATAACAGGACACTTTACAAATAGAGTAGTTCTGGACCACACTCTATAATTTACAGAGACCCAATAAGAGAAGCAAGCATTTGGTGCGACAGCTGCGAGGGAAGACTTCCTTTTAACAGGCAGAAACCTCGGACAGACCCTCGTTCTTGGTGGGTGGCCATCTGCCTCAACCCATTGGGGGGGGGGAGATCACAACTTAATAGCCAATAATAACGGGACCGGCATGTATACAGAGCCCTGGCGTGTCGGAGGATGTAATGTATTCATGTTTCTTCTTGAAAAAACAAGCATTTCAATTACTGACTAGGGCTTATTAAAAAGCTTGCAAGTTACCGTCAAACAATTGAGTTGCATAGCAACGAGAGTAATTCATGCTCCTTGGGGCCTTTGAGGTATTGTGGTCTCTTACTAGCAGTGTTCACCCTGCATCTTGTGTTTAGGAGGAGAAAAGACAAGATCCTTAGTCTATCACAGCCTTATTTCCTTATTACCGAGACTTGTTCTACCTAAATCAAGTGTTTTGTTTTCAGTCTTTTTTTGTGTGGCTTTTCTGATGCAAGCATACTTACGTGATTGCTGCGGTTGAGACAAAAGGAGTAAAAAAATGGCAGGGAAGTGAAAAGAGAGCAAACACAGAAGCACTTCGTACATAAACAAACCGATACAACATTGCCGTATGTCTCCGAGTCTGACTGGGAGTGTTCTGGCTTGTTCCAGTGCATTAATGAGACCACAGGAAGTCAATGAGAGAGCCCCCGAGCCATTCATCCCCATTTCCATTGTTAGCCTGCACTCAGGGAGGTAGAGAGCGCGGCAGGGACATAACTGAAATGAATCACTATTCACAGTGCAGGAGCGGTGTGTTGAGACCTCTGAATGTGTGTGTGTGTGTGTGTGTGTGTGTGTGTGTATGTGTGTGTTTTGGGATGGTAGATGTAGATATTTAGACTTAGATATGAGAGGCATCTCATCGTCTTTGAATGGGTGTGTTGTCACAATGCCAGTATCCTATGATATCACAGCAACACGTTTTATCTTCCTGTTATAGGGATAATAACTCAATATTTTAGGGTTATTCACTCTTATTAAGAGATAGATGCTGTGGTCAATACCAATTTTATATTTGTCTGTTGAATATGAAACTGCTGTCCAGAGCCAAGAAAACAAGTACGTATATTTCCCAAAATGTCAAACAATCCCATACAGCCCTGTCTAAAAAATGATGTTCCCATATGATAAAAATGCATTATGTTGTCCTGGATTACGTTTGTCTTTGACATATCGCAAATATGTTTCTAATCAAAGTCTCCGTAAGTCTGTGTAGGGTGGAGGTTGGGGTGGATGGGTCGAACACACACAGGACAGAATTTTAAAAAACACCATTGTTGAACATTTCTAAAATTTTTATGTTGAGAACAATCTTGTTGGTCACTGTCAAAACTACACTACTGTGTGTGTGTGTGTTTGTTCAGGTTCTTTGACTCACATGTTTTGGTGATGCCTTGCTCAATGACCCATGACTCCTCCCCTCTCAGACTCCCCCTGGTTGGCAGAGTTGTTGTCAGGCACAGTTGACCTCAGCGTGTGTGTGTGCCAGTGCTCATGTGTCTGCATGCCGTGTAGAAGCTCGTTCCTGTCACCGCTGGCACTTCCGTTTGCCCCAATTTTTCTGTTTGCACCGGTCCCTCTGTCTGACCTTGTCCCTCTCTCTCCACCCCGCTCCCCATCTTCCCCTTTCTTCTTCCTATCTCGCCTCCTCTCTCGGCGACTCTCCCTCCCTCTCCTCCTCCGACCCGCCCGTCCTCTCCTCCTCTCCCGTCACCTCTCTTTGCCGCTGTCCTTCTCCTGCCTCATGGACGCTCCGGCGGTAGCCTGCGGGGTGAACTGCCACAAGGCATGCCGAAGCCGCCTGGCTGTCGAGTGCCGGAAGAGGACGAAGAGCATAAGCCACGAGACGCCGCCGGCCCTCCAGGCCAGATCCTTCAGCTTCCCTCCACCTGCTAACACCCCTCCCAGCCTGCAGAACACAGGTCAGTTGATGTTATGTCAACTAAATAAAATCCGTTTTATGTACACTATATATATTCTTTATATACATAGTGCCTGTTTTTGTTTGATGGTAAGTTTAAAATTAGAATTTAGCATCTCACAGCTAAACTTAAAGGTCCCATATCATGCTCATTTTCAGGTTCATACTTGTATTTTGGGTTTCTACTAGAACACACATTAATATTAACATGCTTTAACATTCAAAAAACACATTTTTCTCATACGGTCTGTCTGATTATACCTGTATTCTCCCTCTGTCTGAAATGCTTTGTTTTAGCGCCTGTCTCTTTAAGCCCCCCTCCGGAAAAAGCCCAGTCTACTCTGATTGGTCAGTATTTCCTGGTCTTCCATATCTGCGCTCTGTACCGTCATTACAGCCGGGGAATGATTCTAATGCCACTGTAGTGCCACTTTCTACCTATATACAGTTGTGTTAAAAATAATAGCAGTCCAACATTACGAACCTCATAAATCACAGTTTTTTGGTAGAAGTGATATTTCTACATGGCAAATAATAAACAAAGAGTCAAAGAAAACCAACAGACCCAACAGTCATGACCTGCATGCTGCTCATTCTGTGTAATTGAATCTGTAATAGAAAGGGGCATGTTCAAAATAATAAAACACTAATAGCAGTGTTGTGTTCAATTAGTGAGGTGATTGATTCTGTGAAGAAACAGGTGTCAGTTATGGCCCATATTTAAGGAAGGAAGGAAGCAAATGTTGTGCATGCTGGTTATAGTGCATTTCACACTGAAATACTCAGCAAAATGGGTTGTTCCAGATATTGCTCTGAGGAACAGCAGACTTTGATTAAAAAGTTGATTGGAAAGGGGAAAACATATAAAGAAATGCAGAAAATTATAGGCTGCTCAGCCAAAATGATTTCAAATGCCTTGAAATGGCATCCAAAGCCTGAACGACATGGGAAAAAACAGTCAACTACCATTCGAATGGATCGAAGAATAGCCAAAATGGCAAAGGCTCAACCAGTGATCAGCTCTAGGAAAATCAAAGAAGACTTAAAGTTACCTGTGAGTACTGTTACGATCAGAAGAAGGCTATGTGAAGCAAAGCTATCAGCTAGAAGCCCCCGCAAAGTCCCATTGCTGAAAAAAAGACATGTACTGAATAGGTTGAAATCTGCCAAAGGACACATTGCCTGGCCAAAGGAGAAATGGGGCAACATTCTGTGGACTGATGAGAGCAAAATTGTTCTTTTTGGGTCTAGGGGCCGCAGACAGTTTGTCCATCGACCCCCATGCACTGAATTCAAGCCACAGTACACTGTGAAGACAGTAAAGCATGGTGGTGCAAACATCATGTTATGGGGATGTTTCTCATACTGTGGTGTTGGGCCTATTTATTACATACCAGGCAGGGATCATGGATCAGTTTCAACACATCAACATACTTGAAGAGGTCATATTGCCTTATGCTGAAGAGGAAATGCCTTTGAAATGGGTCTTTCAACAAGACAATGACCCAAAACACACCAGTAAGTGAGCAAAGTCTTGGTTCCAGATGAACAAGATTGATGTTATGGAGTGGCCAGCCCAATCCCCAGACCTCAATCCCATAGAAAACGTGTGGGGTGACATCAAAAGTGCTGTTTCTGAGGCAAAACCAGTAATGCAGAGGAATTGTGGGATGTAGTTCAATGGTCCTGGGCTGGAATACCTGTTCACAGGTGCCAGAAGTTGGTCGACTCCATGCAACACAGATGTGAAGCAGTTCTCAGAAATAATACTTATGCAACTAAATATTAGTGCAGTGATTCAAAGTAAAGCAAACCCTTGAGACATTTTTCAGTTTATACAGTAAATGTTTGAGTTTGTAAAGAAAAATGCAAATATATATTTTTTTGAACAGCCTAACATTCCTTTTTCTTCACTTTCTGTAAAGGTATAACACAAACTTGATCAATTTTCGTCATGTTTTGATTTGGAATTGAATGTGCAGTCTTCCCAATGCATTGAGATTATGGAATTAAAAGCTATTCTAAGGATTTTGAGCATTATTAATTTTTTCTGAAACAACTGTATGAAGAAGAAACTTAATTATTTGTCACATACAATCATACAGTACATGATGAATTTCAATATCTGCATTTAACCATCCTAAGCATTAAGAGCAGTGGACAGCTATACATACAGTGTCCAGGGAGCAACTTGGGGTTCAGTGTCTTGCTCAAGGACACTTTGACATGTGGCCGGAGGAGCATGGGATTGAACCGCCAATCTTTTGGTTGAGGGCTAAGCCACTCTATCTCTGATCCACAGTCATATACTGTACAGTCTAGAGTTGTGACATCAAAACCGTACGGGAGTCCTGACGGCTCATTTAAAGATACAGTTTCTGAATACGGGCTGTGTACATTTCTCTGTGGATTGAGCGTTTTTATATTTTAACAGTATTTATATAGCACCTCAACCTGCTTGATGTTAAAAAAAAAGGAAATCTCACTTTTTACAATAAGGGACCTTTAAAGACATATGTTTAGACATACATGCAGCATGAAATAGGTTCATTAGCTTTCTCGATTTTAGGGAAAAACAACTTCACAATCCTAAAAAAAAACACTAGCAGAAAAATAAATTTTTTTCCAAAATGCAGCAATGTCTAATGCAGTCATCCTCTCAGAAAAGTATAGCTTTGAGGGATTTTTATAACACTCTTTCAGCTCTTCATGTCACCACTGGAACAAGTCCACTTTTTTAAGGGTGCATTTGTCTCTCTTTGAGCATATGGAGCACTGGCATTTGGAAGATATTCTCAAACAATACAGTGCAATTTGCAATGGAAATGTGATTTCCCCCCCCCCAGCGATGCCAGTGACTCATACATGCAGTGTTTTTACCAGACATTAGCAAAAGTGTTGCCCTGCCTAGCTTTCTTTTATCACTGTGAGCCTGCTTGATCATTGACGCTGCTAGACGAATGAATTGGCAGAGTAAACAGACAAAAGGCCACGCATTTTCATTAGCGTTAGGCAGTGTTTTGCATTTTCATTTGATTGACCAATATATTCCTCATTTCTTTCCCCTCGCCTTCTCTGTTTCCATCAGTAATTGCTGAAGAGGATATAGAGACAGTGGAGGAAGGAGTGTTTGATGTCCACCTATAACCAGGTGAGAGAGATGTTCACTTTGGCTCAGGCTACATTTACATTGCTACTTTGGTTTGAAAACGAATATCTTTTGCTACGTTTACACGTCACATTCCCCCTGTTCTGGCGTTTCAGAGCTCTGAAACATTGAAAACATTTCTGACGAATTTTGGTTTGGAGTCTGCAGGGTTGTGTTGCAGTCTCAACGGTTGCAAATGGAGACCTTTGGCAACACCGCCAATGTTTCGCTGCCTGATTGGGTCTTATCTGTCTTATCGTTCTCCAATACTAAAGTACTAATGTTACCATGGCAACTGCAAGCAATGGGCAAAGTATACATGCTGTTTTTCTGTTTACCCCGGCACACGCATGCCCAGTATATGAGAATGTTGATGAGATATGCGGTTTGGCCGTGTTAGTTTACACAGAGATTTGTTCTTCTACTGGAGCTAAAAACACTCGTGTGCACGGAGATCACTACTGGCTCAAAACTCCGCTTAAAAACCAAAACGTAGCAATGTAAATGTAGCCTCACGCTATTGGATGCATTCTATATGATTGTTATTGTGTATTGTTGTTCAGATTCATCATGGAGTCCGAGTTTATATTAGGAGTGCATAGCTTGTAGAGAATCAGCACATTTGCTCTGCTTTTTGATTGATTTGAAATGTCGCTTTCTTGTTGAGAGTTAAATGAGAAGATTAATACCACTCTCACATCTGTTCTGTAAAATATGTAGCTGGAGCCAGCAGCTGGTTAGTGTAGCTTTACATGAAAGGGAAACCGGGTGGGGGGGGGGGGGGGGGTGGCTGGCTTTGTTTGAAGGGAACAAAATCTCTACAGCTCCCTAATTAACATGATGTACTAAACCCAAAGTGTAAAAATTACACATTTGGGATTTAAAAGACTGGCTGGACTAAGTAACTTCCTGGAGTCTTGTCTTCACTGTGACGTTGCTATGCAACCTGCGGAGACTCCGAGATAATTAGTGAGCTTTAGCGGTGCTGGTAAGCAGATTGGATTACCTTTGGACAGAGCCAGGCCAGCTGTTTTCCCCTGTTTCCTGTCTTAATGCTAAGCTAACGGGCCACTGGCTGTAGCTTCATATGTAACGACAGACATGCTATGGTAACTCCTGGCAAACCTTTCCCATAATGTTGACCTATTGCTTTAAAATTGGACTCTCCAAATAAAAAGATAAATAGATCAATAAAGTGTAGCCTCACAGGAAATACCTTGATGTTCATATTATCTGCCAACCATTTTGGCTTGTGCCCCTTTAAAACCTACCTCTCATATATGATTTCCTCTCATCACAGGTTGCATATGAATATGAGTTGTGAGCAGTTGAATCAAAGAGCAATTTTGTCTTTTCAGATTGTTTGATTTGAATCATTTTTACAGGCCTGCAGATGTAAAACTAATCAGTATTTTACAAGGTACAGGACAAATTAAACGTGATTTTTTTTTTATTATTATTATTATTGTCATCGTTTGCCATTGGCAATGATAAAGTTGTATTATCTTTACAATTAAGGCAAATGCATAACTTGGCAAAATGACCAGCTGAACAAAACAGGCCTAAGAATGACGAAAGCATGTGCAGATCAGCCTTTAGGAGACTCTGGGGCAAAAAGGAGCAATTAGTTTGTGGCAATTTGATAAAAAAAAAAATATGAATCAACTAATATGGTCTTAAAACTATTTTTGGCCACAGGCACAAAATATAACAACCGCCGCCTTAAGGTCCTTTATCAATTCAGTTGTTATTAATTGGTGCATATTCCCAAACCAATTTATTGTTACTGTTAAGGGGAGACACTACAGGCAAAAGCATAATTTTTCAATTTTGGGTTATTATATTATTTTACTTCCATAATATGTCTTCTTTCATGCTATTGGGGGAGAAAAAACATCCAAAATACACATTCAGATGTTCATTTAAATACACTTTGTTTATTTGCGCCTTTAACTTTCTCCTAAATTACATCAAAAGTTAGCATTGAAAAATGCCTAATTTGCATATTTAAATACCTAATTTGCATATTCTGCATTCCAGAAAACTTGGAACGCAATAATAAGTTGTCTTAATGTAAGTAATCAAGTGGGGAAGTTTCATGGTTTCATGGTCTGTTAGTTAAACATTTTAAAATATTTTCCCTATTTACATGTAGTGTCTCCCCTTAAGAACTGTTCGTACTGTGGCTATATTCTTTCTGCATTTACACATGTACTACTGGACGCATCAGCCATTGTATTTCAACCCTTGCAGGAGCCTTAAGTAGTTAAGTGTGGTTTTGATGAACAGGCCAGTGACAGTCTCCAGCTCTCTATTTTAGAATCCCTCCTACGGTTGGTGTGCAAGAAGCCAAATTAGCGTCAGAGTGTCGGGAGCCAGACACAGAATGTGCTACAGTATGTCAGCTTCACAACCCTCAACACTGCTGAGAAACTGCACTGAACACAAGCCAGGACTCCATCATGCTGCCACACAGTGGACGCATACTGCGACAGCAACTCCACCTAACACATGAAATTGACCACCAATGTGAATCCAATGTCTTTATATTATATTATGATTCAATGTTGACCAAGAGTGTTACTGTAAAAGCGACTATATATTAAAAAAAAAATCCACAAAATTGTATTTTCTTGGTGGAATGTCAAAGTCAGTGGAGTTTATAATTTGAGCGCACATTGCTGCAAATTGGAATGGCTGTCTGCTTTTTTTTTCTTCTTCTTTCTTTAAAACATAAGAGGTGCTGTTATTTCCAAGAATGTAAACCTGCCATCCAGACAACGCTACCGTCTTTCTTTGTCTGAGAAGCTCCGCTTTATATTGTTCATCATCTCGTTTTGAATTACATTTCAGTGGACCACTAATAGGACCAATTTTGATGTCAGATGAAATATTGTTGATTCTTGGTGGCCGGCTGAAGCATGATGACTAAAGCAACCATTTTGCCAACAAAACAAAGAGCTGAAATGACTGTGTGGACAGTAATAATAAGAATGGACTTTGAACAACGTTCTATTTTGTCATGTTTACCTGAATATCACTAACTGTCCTATAGTTATTGCTGTGGTGTTGTTTTCGGTATACAGTAGGGTATTGTACCAGTGCATTGATAGATGATCTCTCCTCCGTCAGTACTGTGGATGTAGCACAAACCGTCACATGCTGCTGTCAGATGAAGATTGGATTTTCCCCTAATAAAAGGTCTGTATGGTGACAGCAGAGAGCTGGAGACGGGCTTCCCACTGATTCCTCTATCCGTTTCTGAAGGAGCCTCGGAGCTCTGAGAACTGTCAGTAAAAATGAAATAATCAAAAGAATAACTGAAGTATAATGAAGCTCTTCATTTGACAGCAGCAGTGTATAAATATATTTTTCCCTGAGAATCTGTTTTGATGCAAGTTGTATTTGCCGTTTTTTTTTTTTTTTTTTTTATCCTGCATGCTTCTCCTTTCATGGCTCTATTGTCCAGCCAGGCGTCTCTGTTGCTAAGGTTTTGTGTGTGTGTGTGTGTGTGTGTGTGTTTATGTAGCACACCAAGTTATCATTTATTTAGGAAACATGAAGTGTTGAAATTCCAGACAGAGGAACTGTTTCTGTTGCTTTGTGCCTGGAGAGAGATGAATTCAGACTTTCAGTGCCATATTGTTAAGTGCTGCTTTGTCATTGAATGAGACTCCGTGCGTTGCTGGTATTTATTTTTCTGTATAAATAGCTAAATAGCTGCCGGTCCTTCTGTGTCACTGCCTGTCTGACAAAAGATGTTTGTTGTCATTCTGTGAATGAATCTTTCAGACCGATGTCATGCTACTCCTTGTGGTTCCTAGTATTAAATGCAGCAAACGTCACTTTAATATGTGTTCTGGTTAAGTAAAAAGGTTTTGTATAGTCTCTCTGAAATAGGACACTATGGATGATTCTCCACTTTCTCTTGAGCAGGGGATATTTTCAGCTTTTAGCAGCTGCTTTGATCTAAAAATACAGTCAATTTACTTACATTTCTGTTAATACTGATAGTCCCATGTGAAAGCTGGCAATTGTGTGTGATTTCCATGTTTCCATGGCTGAAAACACTAGTTAAGTTAAAATCAAAGCTATTTCTCTCGGTTCCTGAAAAGCTGATATTTTGGAATTAAGGCTTGCTTAAAAGGTGCTGTAGGTACAATTGGGAAGATCCAGGACTTAGCCAACAAATTTGAACATCGACAACTTCTCAGTCCCTCCCCCCTTTCTGCTAAAGCCCAAAGCGGTCTCCTAAGACCCTCCCCCCACAAGGAAGAATTAATGCGTGTGCATGAGCAGTGATTGACACACAGTTAGACACCCCCCATCTGAACAGGGAGCTGTGGATTTTTGCAAATCACATTACAGGCTGTAGGTGTCAGATTTTTATTTTTTAATTACCTGCTTCAAGTAGTTCTACTGGAACATAGGGTCAGTTTCAGCAAATATGACAGAAAGTTAGTTTTATAAGTCTTACCTACTGCACCTTTAACAACAGTGACAATGCAATTGGTGTACAGCCAGAATCAGTCCCTGCATTGAAAGCACAATTCAAAATAGTTCAGTTAAAAAGAACATTAGACAAAAAGGTCAGGACAGGTGTAAGATGATTTAATTGGCACTTTAACTGCAAAATTGCTTAACAGCAGAACATTTTCCTACATTTAATACAAAATAGCCCATTAGAATACTACTAGAATAGCCCACAGCACATTGTAACTTATTGATGCAACAACTTTTTCACCATTCCGTACCTCTGCCCTCCCCAACAGAAGAGTTTCGCAGCAATTGCACCACAACAGAAACTCTAACTACATCCCCTCCCAGAACATACTCATCCCAGATGTTGAAATCGATTATACAACAGCAACCACACAGTTCTGCGTTTCTTTACGTAACCATGATCCAGTGTCCTCTGACTGTCTACTATATACATTAATAACCAGCCCTGAATGAGCCTTGCAGTTGGGGCCACATCTAATTACTATCAGAGATGAAGTCAGTCTGGGCCTCCGATTGCCTGGCTCCCTCTCTGTATGTTCCATTCAACGGGAGGACATCGATCCGGCTAAATCCAGCCTATTGGGGTCGGATCATATCTCATCCAGTGCTATGATACCGCTAAATACTCTCATGTGGGGCAGTGCTGGCTAACAACGAGCTGGTCACACATAGATGCATTCAGCGTTAACTGCATGATTATGCCACTGTGATTTTTTTTTCTGTAGCTTCCTATTCTACCAAAACTGAAATACTAGGTCCATCATTGATGAATAGAAGAAGGAAACATTCACGGCCCTTTCAGTTTCTTCAATTGAGCTGATTCGCCAAAAGAAATCCACAAGAAGAATGAGATGCAAAAGGAAGAGCATGGCGACTCCACACAGAAAGGATCAGGGCTTAGAAGCAAACAAAGGACCTTCTTTCTATCAGGTGACATGCTAGGCAATGTCTCTGCAAAGCAATGGAGTCAACATCTCCAGATTTGTGTCTATACCTCAATAGCGGTCGATACAGCGTAGACAAAAAGAAGCGGGAGCCATGTCGTAAACCTGACACTCCCAACATAATATACTCTTTGAAATATCAGACTCCCTCCCACATCTCCTTTCATCCAAAGCCTGTATGATTGCGCCCTAAAGTGTGTGTGGTCATTGCTTTGACAGCATTGAGCATCTCTTCTAGCCCGATGATCGATACCTCCCATTCGGCTATAGAAAAGCCCTCCTAGCAGCACAGCCATTTAGCGGGCAGCCGCTGATATATTGATCTGAAAAGTCTGAAATGAGGGGAAATCGAACGGCACTGCAGCTAATTACATAGTAATGAGGACAGGAGAGAAATCACCTTATTCATTGTTGGCACTCTCGCACTGCGAGCTTGAGAGCTTGATTGCAACGAAAGGGAAGATTTGGGGCCTGATGGTTGAGACGCAAAGATGCCATTTGCCCCCTCAACAGATGGTACTCTATATTGCTGTGCAATTAGACAGATATTACAATGCACAGAATGCAATGCATCACCCTGATAGGCTATAGAGAGGGCTATTTGTGCCAGAAGATATTGGCAGGTAGGCATTTTTAAGCATCTATAGATAGAGGTAAAAGGCTATTATGGATTTGTTTGAGCAGCAGGACACTCTTAGATTTTCTCTTGTAAGACTAGTGAACAGACTATTGATTTGATGTCTGCTCATCAAAAACTGGGACTATGGCCAAGCTCTGCTTTGATTTGACGCCTGCTCATGGTTTTGAACCCATCATGACACCTGCATCTGCAGTGCTGTCCCCTTGTGGTGCACTGACTGCAAGCATCTGGAGCTGTTAACCTCACACAAAGTGGGGTCATGGGTGTTCTCTACCACTTGGAGGCAATGTTGAGCTACTAAATGGAGCGTGCGTGCCGAGGAAGGACTCCTACTGGGAGGAAGGTGGGAACGCTGCCAGTCATGTGGCAAAACACAGAGCCTCTCTGTCAGGGTTTATGGAAAATCACAATGCAGCATCACAATGCAGACAACAGCACTACTTTTCTCAGTCGTTTATATGTTACATCCCATAAAATCAAAACCTATGCATATGCACAAGCAGTAACACACTGTAAAGCACATGTTGCTTCATGCTTGTTTTTCACAAGCTGACAGGTCTCTTACATTCTTTCTCTCGCCCACACACACACACAGAGCCAAACTGTGGACGGCCCTCCGATCTCACCGCAGTTGTGCTAGGATTGTGTTTTGTCAGTTTGTTTTGACACCTCCGATTCAAAGTCATTTTTTTATTCAAACAGCATAAACAAAGTAGATGGCAAGTCAAGCAAGTTCATCAGGTTGCAGCAAAAGTGCCTCTAGCACTCACACTCCGCTTATCTGGCTTTGCCCACATTTGGGAAGCAGCTCGGCAAACAGTCTCTCACAAAGTGGAAGGAGCTCCATGAGACCGCTGGGGACCTTATTGCATTAAGCTCATTGCTGACTCTGGTGAAGCACTCAGCACTGTAGGGAGATCGAGTCCTCGTTAGAGTAGAATCAGTTCTGATGAATATTGCTTTAAGAACATGAAACTAATGCCAAAGAAACCCAGTGAAATGGAAATGGACTGTATTTAAATGACTATTTTCTAGTCTCTACGACTACTTAAAGCACTTTAACATGGTACAGGAGCAATTCGCCATTCACACACATTCAAACACTGGTGGCCGAGGCTGCTGTACAAGATGCCGCCTACTCATCAGATAAACATTCACACACCGATGGCACAGCATTGGGAACAATTTGGGGTTCAGTGTCTTGTCCAAGGACACTTCGATATGGGACTGCAGGGCCAGGGATCGAACCACTGACGGCTCTACCACCTGAGCCACTGACGATGTGGCCTGGACCTATACTACTGTGTAACGCTAAAAAAATTAAAGGAACACTTCAATCGTCAGGTTTAATACTGCGGTTTCAATGCTACAAGGCTTTTTAATGACTTCCTGAATTAAAGCGAAGAGGAAACAGTATCCAACATTTTGTGTTCTACTTCTCTTCCCTTGTAAAATCAGGCTCTGATGTCCTAAGAGGAAGGAGACAACACAAGAAGAGGCCCTTTGCAAAGCTCAGGCAAAGACAGAAACTAGCCGGGATCACACAGTTATTAAATATTACCTACCTGAAGATATTCAGAGTGAGAAACTTCTTCCATTCTCTCTGCTCCTATCTGGTCTCATTTAGCCGTTACTGATACCAAATCGAGTTACTGCGGCCTGGGGGATTGACAGAAAATCAATGGCAGTGCATCTGCAGGGGGGATGGCTTGCATATTTAATATTCCTGAAGCTGCAGAAACGGGGGGGAGGAAAGGAGGCCGGGAAGTAAACCTCAGCGGCGGGCAGTGTGTTCTGACTGATGGAACTACAGATTGTATCTTGTGACCCTCACACTTATCTTTGCACAACCTGCACAGGCAGGTCGCCACTGTGATCAAGAGTTCCCTGGAGAGAAAAAAAAAAAAGGATGATACCAAGCTTATCCCTGCATGTGCTTACTCTATAGTCACTTTGCCTTTCATTCCCTTAAGGTTTTTCATTTTTTGAAGATTTAAACCAGGGCTTTGGTGCATGTAGCATTCTCTCTTTGAGGTATTCATGAAAGCACAGGTATGATAGACTATAAAAGTATGCATGCATAAATGCCTGCAACACAGAGTTTTCTCTAAATGCAGGCTATCATCTCTCTGAAAGGTGTGTTATGTTTCATCACTTAGCGCATCAAGTTTGCTTTCAGTCCAGAGCGCCTCAATAATCCTTTGAGTTTTAGCTTTTTGTAGCTGTATGTCCTTCATTCATTCATTCATTCATTCATTCGTTCATTCGTTCATTCGTGCATTAATTCGTTGGATGTTACTTATGCATGTAGTGGAGGTTACACAGTTGATATGACTAGAGGACATCATTAGCTTTTAGTATTCACTATCCTTGGTACCTTTGGAGCGCATGTTATGTTTGAATACAAATTTGTATTCACACAAAACACCAGGAACAAAAACATGAAGATTAATTGATACAAAGATCCCCACATACAGGAAGAGCTTTGCATCAACAAAAAAAGCTAAAAAACGAATGGCAAGTGAATCATTCTGAAGCGGTTCTGGCCATCCCTTTAATACCCCTTGGTACCCATTAGGCAAAGATTCTGTGCTGATTATTCAATTCCAGACATAAATGCTTCATGGTGGATCTTTACTGGTCAAAATCTATGTGAAATCCAAATATGTAAATATCCCAGATCAGCTGCTACTCCTGTGGTTAATTGATTACTGAATAATTAGATGCAAGGATTAGTTGCTAAATGATGCATAGTGTATATTCTTCAGTGGACCCCAAATATACCAAATATATATAATATATTCCAGTGGAATCCAAATGTATTAACACTTAGCGTTTCAAAAAAACTGCAAAATAAATATTTTTAACCACAAATGATCTCGGAATATATTATATATTATGATACCTTCTGGCCACAGCTTTATCCAGATGGTCATCTTTGTACCTGCTGGCCAAGCCTCAAAAAGCTGCTGCTGGTGGTAGAGGAACAAGCCATCAAACGGAAAAGAGGTGGCCTAGGGAGGTCCCCAGGTACCATGAGGCCAGAAAGACGGCAGTGTACGGGGTCCTGGAAGCAATAACTTCAATGTAGATAAGCTTTGCTGGGCGCCATAGAGACAGACTTTGTTGGCAAACCATCAGCGGACTCGGAAGGAAGTGGAGGCAGGGCCTGGGACTGCTGATCTCGACTGACTGAGGTGGAGGAAGGAACACTTTGAAGAACTCCTAACCACAGACAGACACACACACACACACACACACACACACACACACACACACACACACACACACACAATGTATCAGAAGCGTGGAAATGACGCTGCCTCACATCAGACAGAGGGCTTTTTGCAGGTTGCAAAACGCACCGCACTGCCTTTTTAGTTGAAGCCTACAAAAAGACACAGCAAGCTCTTTTTTTATTTTGTATAAATTGTACACAACAGAAGGCCTGCTTCTCAATTGACCCTTCACTGCTACTCTGTCAAGCTGTCAAAGCTATCATGGAGCCCACCATTTGTGCTTTTTCATTTTTGGATTAAAAAAAAAAAGCGATTTCCAAGAGAAGCAGACAGAAGTCTGTTCAGGCAAATGATCGGCTGCCTCCTGAATGCCTTCCTGTGGAGGTATGGTCAGGAATGTCCAATTGGGAGGAGACCTGGGGCAGATTCAGAGCACATAGGAGGGATTACATCTACACTGTCTGGTTTGGGAACCTCTTGGGATCCCACAGGAAGAGCTGGAGGACCTACAGCCTACTGAGACCTGAGCCCTAATAAACAGAACATGGATGGATGGATGTATACTGAGTGCCCCCCCCCCCCCCTTAGTTCCACGTAAATAACTTTAAGTCTTTTTCATACCTCCTGTGCAAATGTGGTTGCCAAGTCTTCTGTACTTCTTTTTTGTGTCTTTTTTTGTCCTGGAGACAAGGCATCTCCTGTTCGTGCCTCTGTGGCAAACAGCCCAAAATAGTTGCTTTGTCTCAGCCTGTTCAGTTGCGTAACCCACCTTGACGATGGGCACAGAATGGCAAAGCAGCGGAACTAATATACGTATCATAATGCCTCAATTTTCGAGGGCAGAACACTCAGAAAGTTATTCACAGGGCCTCTCATTCTCCTGTTTTTCCCCTCTGATAAAATCAAGCTTATGACATACGTATAATCAAAGATGGCGAGTGACAAGAGAGGAATGGACAGAGAAATAAGAAGACAATGGAGTGACAAGAGGGCGTACCGGGACAGAGCATCATCTGAGGGCAATTATGCAAGGCTTATGAGGATCTTGGAAGCACAGAAAGCCTTTGCTGAAGACGTTGATATTGCCATTGTGGTCAGAAGAGGATGCTAAGATTTTACAAGCTCATAATAGAGAATGACTTGCCAAAACCTTTCAGGTTTTTATGAGAAAATGCCTGAGAGGCATGTAAAACCTACCTTTATTAAAGACCACTTAAGCTGCCTTTATGATGCCTAACAGCACTTGCTGATGGTAATAGGCATAACCCTGCATCACGCTGGTTTATGGTTTATGGGTAGAATGGCTGTGGGCACAGTGTGAAGAAGCTTGCATGTAAGAGTAATGCTTTAGAAGGTGGAGGTATCGAGACGTTCATGGTTATTGGCTGCCTTTAGCCAACATGTCTGTTTTGTTCCACCAGTCATTCATATTTGGTTTCTGTCGGGGGATGGAGTGTACCCCAGCATGCAGCAGTGGGCAGGTAAACACCCTGCAGGGGTTACCAGTCTACCATAGGGCAAACACACACCTAAGGGCGGTTCAGCATCCAGAAACCACCTGATTTAAAGTTCTCTCTAAAGTGTGAAGGGTTTTTGATGGAAAGTTAGACACTAAAAAGACTTTCTTCTTTGGCCCTTGCTCTGCACATTCTTAACATGGCTCAGAGGGACAGAAAGGGAGAGGATCACTACATTCACTTATGCTGGTGACATAATCCCCCAGAGAGGTACGGGCCTGTCCCAAGGCTCACTGGGGGCTCTAAACCCAGCCAAGGAATCCCTGATATGGGGAGGTGATTCCACCCAGGGCCCCTGTCCTCCCAGGCATTAAAGCTACATGTACAGTATTTGACTGTGCAGTCAGCCAAACCCACTGGCCTTGTGGCTTCTCTCTCTCTCTGTCTCTCTCTCTCTCTCTCTCTCTCTCTCTCTCACATAGCCTCGGTTTTAATTGCTTTGAAGCGGAGTGCGTACCTCAGGGAGCTCAACAGGATGTTTTACAGAGGTTTGGGGAGACGGACTGTTAATAAATAATACTTCCCTATCCTCTTTGTTCACCTCGCTCTCTACACTACAGTGGGATGGCGAGGAGCATGGTAGAGAGGTAAAAGCAGCTTTCTACTAACCTACGCTATGTTTTTTTATTACCAGCTGTGACTTTGTAGTCAATTCATCAACATTTGCCGTGCAATACACATAATAATTATATCCATACTTGTCAGGTGTCATATTTGTAAGGACTATGCCCTGCACGTTGAACATCATAAAGTATTGAGTATTGTTTTCTAACCATGTTCTGCCAGTAAATACATTCTGCGCTGTAAGGGAGGAAGTTATAATTATGTCGGCTTGACTAAACACTATTCAAAACAACATGTCTAATTATCATTCCAAATGAAATTGGTGTCATCTCGTGGAAGAAAAAAAATGATGCTCTCTTTGTTCTTACGTACAGTGTCTTTCTTACTATACACAGCTTTGAGTTTCTTTGCTTTTTGTTGTTATGCTGCAAGGCAAGACTTTACACTCCGGTTTAATAAGTGTGTTATGTGTCTCTGAAGCTTTCATAGCTGCATTGACCTTATAACAGAGCTAAACGCTCGGGAAACAATGGTTCCCAAATGCCCTTGCGAAAAACCTGCCCATCCATATTTTGATTCACATTCACCCGTAGGATACAACTTTATCCAACTGTTAAAAGGAAACATCCACCTTAAAACTGTCAACATAACAGCTCTGCAGTTCACAAGACAGATGTTTGCACCACAGGTTTTGAAGTAAGTTCATTTGTAATGGAAACTGATGAAATAATCTCACCAGTTTTACGCTCGTACCAAAAAGTTAAGCGTAAGAACTCAATATATGAAAATGATTGACTAGTGACAAGATGATTGCAGAAGAAGGAGTTTGTAACCTCAACAGACCATAATGCAATGCAGCTACAAGACATGTAGCGTTTTAAGAGGAGCAGCGGTTATCATGCCAATGCATCGAATTGTGATTGCAATTTGATTTAATTATATTTATGTATTAATGGCCTACAAGAAATAACCATGTTGAGCACTAATATAAGGCATGTTGACAGAAAGTAGGAGCACAAAACTAATTACAATACAACACTTCATTACTACAAAATGAGTGGTGTGAAACTTCCAGCTACAGACTTTCCCTAACTAACTATCTGCCCTTTCTACTGTTTGGGTATATGGGATTAGCTTCTTTAATGAAGACGTATCTATACCACAGGTGCCCACCTTGGATGTACAGACCTGTTCCCCTGCTTTAGTTCCACTCCCCAGGCTGTGTAACTAATTAGAAGCTGCAATGCATCATGATGGAAGGAGGAGATATTGAAGTTTAAAAAGGAAGAGATTGATCTGGTCCTAAATGATAGAGGAATTGATCACGCCTGCATGTGGCGGAGGGCGAGGAGCGTTAGCCCTCCCTAATGAGGAAGAATAGCCATCAGTGACAGAGTTAACAGATATGCGGGTAATCTCACACGCTGATTAAAAAGGCTTATGAGTGCCGTGACGCATTTGTCCTCCACATTCAGTGGGAACGAGGAGGAGGGAATGATGGACAGGATGCTGATGAAGCCAGTAGTCAGCTCCAGATTCTGATTTCACAACCTGTGGGATTTTGGATGCACACATTGAGAAAAGTATTAGCTCTCTGATTTGACCATAGCTGAAGATCATAATGAGAGAAAGCATATTCGCTATCTGCCTAGCTTGTAATATCAGCTGTGATAATACTCCTGTTTGATAAAGCAAACCTTATGTGACTTATTTGCAATTATTTATTCCCCTCATTGGTTCTCCTATCCAAAATTCTGACAGTGTCAGAACAATGTGACCATTGCTAAACAAACGGCTGGCGATAACTGGC